>BNST01000595.1:0-109740 GCA_019650275.1 Xylocarpus granatum
AATCAAGACTACTACACTCAGACATTGGAATCCTAAGCGGATACTATCCTACCTCCATAATAATGCCAAGTCGAAAATTAACACCGACGACCCCGCATCACATCAATGATTCTGCTACGCGAACCGTGTGTGACAGCTACTAAAGGGAATATCCTCCTCCAATCATAAGCACTGTTCTCAGCTCTTAAGTCATTATTCATCTCCCAGTCAAATTAATTCTACAGCAATCATACAGTACCCCTGTACAAAAATAGACACGTTAAAGTAGGCATAATGGTTACTCGTAAAAGCCCCTACTTCCATCAAGTCGATTAGGTACAATTGCATTTTTTGACAATTGAATCTTGTGTATCTATGACCAGACGCCAGAATGTAAGAATCCACACGCAGAACCTTACCGGAACCACAACAAAGAAACAATTAATGAAAAATATATTATAATAAAAAATAATATTTATTTATAATATAAAAAGAAAAGGAACTATTTCTATAACATGTTCTGTGGGTAAAAAATTAAATACCCAACAAAAGATAAAAAGCAAAAAAAAATAAATAAAAAAAGACAAATATAAATTAAAAATTAAAATAAACAAAAAAAAAAAAAAAAAACTTACTAGAAAAAAAAAAAAAAAAATATATACACTAAATTAAAAAAAACAAAAGAAAAAAAAAAACAAAAAAACAATATTCTCAAAAGTAAGAAAAGAAAAAAACAAAAATATAAATAATGGAAAAGCATGTTTCTTATGTCTCCCCAATCCCCCTCAAATCTGCTGTCTCTGACTTACCACCTTTCTCCCGTTAATATAACGACTTAACCACTCACAATATGATGCCTACCAACGTTCAGCACTTGTCTCATGTGCTCGTCCACGATCAAAGCACTTTGTTGGATAGATATACACCGCGCTTGCGCTGAACTATATCCATTTGGTTAGTGATAATTGTGGGTAAGCAAGTGACGCTAAAGGTACAATACAGCGACTCAGTATTGTGTTTTGCGTAGCGCCGGAAGAATTCCTTAACCATGGTTTTGACCAGGTAGAGCTCACGGTCAGCAACAACATTAGGTAAGAGGGAATCATCTGTCGTCGTTCGCGGTAAATCTCTTCGCTAGGATGTAAATACAATATCGAACAACCCCCGCACGCAACAGCCAGCAACCAATTGATGCGTCCCTTCCTCGCGCATTCGCGCCCAGGCATGTCCATGCAGCCCGCGCAAGTCAAACATCGTCGTAAAAGTTTTAATACGCCTTCCCTGCAGACACAACTTCAACATAGATTCATTGAGCGAAACAATCCTCCATGGAGACATCAGCAAGACTAACCTAAAATAACTTCATCATAATGCCTAGCCTCGAAACGTATAGAGAGTGCAATTGTTCCACTGTTGTGGAAAAGCGAATGTGAAAGCTATGAATGAAATTGTATTATCGAAATCAGAACTAAGATGCCCGTCCATGTAATTGACTGTATTGGTTATGAACATGTGTATCTGATATATGATCCAATCTGATATTACTGATTGATGAGTCTGTCAAACGTTGTAGCAAAGACAAAAGTTGCTTCAAGGAGTCTAGCTTAGATGACTGAGCGATTCAACTGACTCCCGTATCACCAGTTCAGTTATAACTTTGTTTAACTAGCTTATGAGCAGACAAGATAACAGGAAAAAAGTAAGCGAAGAAAGAGAGACAGGTTTTTAGTGAGTTTATGTACACAGTATAATCATAGTAGACCATATGATAATATAAGACCAGTTAGGAAAGAAAGACTGCCAGGGCCAAGCCAATTTAAGAACATTGTTATTCAGAATATGACATTAAAAGTAACTAGTCTGTAGAAAGAAGTGAACATGTATACTGGTTGAGTGGCAAATACAGCTCGGATACACCATTTGAGCCTTTGATGCTGTCAGAGGGAAATGGAAAGAACAGGCGCGAGTAATCGGTCTCAAGGCGATATTTAGAGTCAGTGAAGTGTAAGGGAGCAGTGACTAACTAAGCTAGTAGCCCCCCCCCCCCCCTTTGACAGTATCAGAGTTAAGCGGCAGGAACACTGTCTGATCATGGCTAACCAGTATCATCGTGTTTATCTGTGCACAGTACAGCGGTTGTTTTTTGACAGAGGGACACGTCTGCAGCGTTTTGTTTTGGGCTCCGAGATGGTTTATAGGGCCGAGTGAAATAGACGCAAGGTTCTCAACCTTGCGCACCCCTTTTGTGAGCAAGTTTGTGTATGTTTTCCTACGAACCACACAACATCCCAAGAATTATTAAACCGAAAAACTAGCAGTCCAGCATGTATAAATTACCATGGTTTGTCGGTCGACGCTCCACCTCCCAGCGAGAGTGATTACAATGACGCTCTATTGCGTTGTACGCCGTTTATTATTACCTTATTTAATCCTGAACATAAGGATAGTTCCTATTTTCATTTGCGCAACCTCGTATCGGCATTTCCGGATTGCAGATTGAAACTTGCATCTATAAGTGAAACAAAATAATTTAGATAAGAACAAATGGGTCCCTATTCTGGTCTACATGACGCCTTGTGCATCTTGCAAATAACATTTGTCAAGCAACTCGTCTTGCTGAATAGATATAGGACTTACTTCAAACCATAAGAAAACACGCAGGGTAGATCACATCACAGTCCCGCCTTATCTTTCTAGCAGAATACTCCCCCCCCTTTTTTTTAGCGTATCTCTTCTCTTCTGGTGTACGCGTATTGTACATCGTCGAGATCAGGACATGAGGCAACGCCATATGCATGTATCTGCTAGATCTTCATTTCGATGTGCTTTTTGAAAAAGTATGCTCCACCCCCCTGCCCCCTTTTGTGTTAGTCCATTACTCACAATTACTACTCATGATATTCCCTAGTGCGTTTGGTCGGTGATGGTTCTTTTTTTTTTTTTTGTTTTTCTTTGATTTTTTCATTTAATTTTGCTGTTAGGATCCTGCAATAGGGCAAACACAGTTATATACTTGTACATTTTCGCTTAACTCAATTAAGGGCAGTATCAATTGTAATGTTTTGAAATCCTATTGATACTATCTGTTTGTTATTGTACTATATGTTGGAGTTAGTGAAAGGATGTACGTTCAGGCATCCACGCGTCAAAGACCTTGTTGTTATTGATTAGATGACGCTAGCTACGGTTTTATGTATTTCTCTCAGTTTCACACGCCTTTAATTCATGTGTGCAGAGATAGACCATGTTGTTGGCCGTGAGTAGCTTTCGGAGAAATTTAGGAGACAGACGCGACTGCTCATATGACTTTACTACACGCATAATAGCTTGCACACTGCTCATGCCTACACGTATCGCGGTACAAGATGTCTCGAGGACCTCCCCCCCCCCGTCTTCTTTCCAAACCTTGTTGGTGTATGGTATATGGATTTTAGCAGGTTTTTTAGTGAGAGGTATTATTTGCAGTCGGAATGTTCTAGCTTGCCCTGTCTTGCTCACTATTCATCGCTACCTTATGGCTGTAAGAATTTTTTTTTCTCTGTGAGATTATGGATTCTTATGGGTAGTAACTTATGTAGACTTAATTGAGCAGCACACGTGTCTATCACTATATGTTGCCCGTAAAATAGTATTGGTATCGTATAGTCAATAAAGAAGTGATACTGGACCGTATTAGATATTATCTGTTGACAAGACAGTTGTCCAATCAAGAACCAAGGCTAAAAGTTGGAAGTAAAACCAATCCAAATCAAGCACGCCTAACGGCAGCGAAGTGTAGACTAATGATCGTAGCATTGCTCGTTTTGTTTAGCTCACTGTTAATATTATGTATATCGAAGCTCTGCAGATTTTGATGATTTTCTTGTGGTACCTAAAGCAAGTGCGCATCGCAATCCCTAGCATTCCGACTCTATTTTGAGTCCTCTAGTCACTCTTACAGTATTTTGGCCGTTCATAGCTAGTAAAGTTACTAGTGAAGTGGATATGTCACTGTCTGCACACCTCGTGGATAACACGCGACAGTCAAGTGGCTAGGAAAAATTTACCAAAAGACTTGCACTGCTCATGAGTATTTTCTAGAGTTGGCGTGACTTGGTACATCATGCCTGGAGCGATGAGTAGACTGCCAGTTAGACGCGTAACAGTTCAGTGATAGTAATGTACTAGTCACCATAATCTGTCATTAGTAGGAAATCTGCTAGTTATACTAGATTATACATGATATTAATGTGCAGAAAGTAAGTAATGAAAATATTTGTTGAATTTTTTTATAATTTTGCGAAGCCTATCACTGGTCTATGGACTGAGACACCATCTTCAGTGTGCACATTTGCCTTCATTAATGATTGCAGTGTCATCGATCCTCTAGCGAGAATTCGGGTAGTTTGCCGAACTGTAATGATATTGTATGTCGAGCCCGCGACAGGTTTTAATAGAAGAAATATTCTCTCATTTTTAGACTTGTGGTAGCTACTATTGAGAGAGACATAAACAGTTTTGTACGGACACAGACTAATCTTTCAACATAGATTGGAGGGATCCTATCAAAAGGCTACTTCAGTAAAAGTAAAGAGAAAGTCCTGACTATGTCGAAACCAATCAAAACATCTGCATTGTGGTTTTGCGTGAACACAGGACTGCTGGAGTTACATAGCAAACTTTAATTATGGAGCAAGATGGCGAGATGTGACCCCCCGAGCCTATACATGAATGACGACCATGCTGTGTTGTTGTATCTATCTTGACATGTGGAGCTTTGAATTCTGTAAGTAGCATATGGCAAAACTCGAGATCGTAGCACATCGATACACAGCCGTAATCATATACATAATGTTATCTACATTAGCAAAGCTACTTTATAATCACCTCATAGGGATGCAGCACAGAAAACAGCTCTTAGAGCGAGCATTACAAAATATAAGTCCTTTCAATCTTGCACTGTCTCAGGACTTAGTGTACTATCTATCAGGCAGTCACTTGTCCACCTAGCTGTTCAAATTAGATCCCTTAGTAAACAACTCCTCTATTAATATATAGTATTTCGTGAGTTATATCATAAAATTAAAGGCATAGATACGCACCGTATAATGCACGATCATCAGAGCTAGAGAGATTCTGTCAAACACTTAGTGCGTTGTTTTTGACTTCTTTTAGCGCACCACATACACTGTTCTACCTATTCTAGAGCCCCTTGTGCGCCTTAACGGTCAGTTGTAACCTGTGTTATCAAAACATAGACTGATGCATCAGATACAGCAGTGTTTTCTGACATATGATGAATGGAAAAAAATAGACACACTGGTTTACTAGGAAAACAATGCTTATGTGTCACGTAATAGGGCATGAACTATTCTAGTGTGTAATCTTGAGATGTCTAAGCTAATCAGTTTTATGTCTATTATGGCCACATGTTCTCTATGATTCACTGCTTTAGCTGTTTTATGTCTTATGTTCTAATTTATTTGCCTATCTGTAGTTGATCTTGCTTTATGATGCACTATATCGCGATACCCTTCATAGTCTTATGATGTAAGCACTTTTGCTGCGTGTAGTTGATTTTTAGGTAGGCGTTGGATAGATTAATTCTTTCTTTGTATCACTAAGCATGAGCACTTCTTTGCAATTGATTTTAAATTGTATTATTTTTTGGGCTTCAGTTTCGAAGTAATTTTTTAATCTTATGATTTTCACACTGTGCTATGCTAGCGACTTCGTAGGTGTTTGTTGAGTGTCCAGTATTTTCATATCGCTCTGCGTCGGGTTTTGTTCTTGTGATTTCAATATTTACATTATCTCACATTAATTTACTGTTCTATCATGAACCTATAAATAAGATTTATTGATCTGTTCTTTGACTCTAGCATCTCTATCTTCATTCTCATCCTGCTCACAAGTACATATGCAATATAGATACTAGTTAGGAATATTTATCATCGGGATATTGTAGTAAAACATTTGTAAGAAGAGTTAGTTATGCATATGAGACATAACATCAATAATTGCTTTATCGTGCCAATTCCTCTTTACGATGAATATAAAAATGCTTTCTATCTCATTTTAGATAATGCTATATATTTATCTTTCCCCTCTTTCATTTTGTTCACCCTTCCAGGTAAATAAGACCTATGCTAAAGAATTTTAATATGTATTTCAGCTTAAGTGACATATTGTTCCTTTAAGAAAAATATGAGCCTTGTTTCTACTGTTTGATATATGAGCTAAAAGCACTACATCAAGCAACTAGCTACTTCCAGACGAAAGCCAGAATTCCTGATGCAGTCGAACGAGATAAATGATGGCTCACTATTTGTGTGTGAGAATTTTGTTCTTGTAGGAATGCTTACCATATGAAGCCATCGGAAAAGGCTGGGAAGAGATAAAAGTTGCCAATGTATTAGGCTCCGTTCTGCTCCTTATGTTTCTTGCACCTGTTAAGTCTATCTATTGTAATTCTGCTGTTTTCACTTGTATTCTGTAGTTGCGTGCGGCATAATGTCACTCCTATGTACATGTCCACATTAGCTATAATCATACCACGTCACTTTTCTTTGGGGTTTTCAATGTTTCTTTCTTAACCTTGTCTCTAGCAAATAGACTATAATTTCTATAGGTACTTCAATCTTTTGTGTGGTTATGGACACAGACACAATGCATGCGACCCCCAAGGCGACACAGTTTGCCTGAGTCATTGAAGCACTTATTTGTAGTGTAAGAACAATTGAAGATCAGAGTGCCATTTTCAATCATTTGAGCTGTGTCACAGGTTGTGTGAGAGGAAGGTGACTCCACACAAATAGCGTGTAAATACCGATAATACACTTACGCGTATCGAATGACACAGTTTGGATTGTACGAGGTATGACTGGTATCCCCCGATAACCAGCTAACCCAGTTTGATGCTTCAGATCCTAAAAAACCCTACTTTTTTCCTTTTGCGTTTGTCTCTTTTGTAACTCGTTGGTGCGTCCTGTTCTTTGGTTGTTTCCTTTCGCTTTTTTTTATGTTTTGGATTTTGTCCTTTTGGTTTATCTCATATCCAATAAATCTCAGGTGCTGATTTTGCAAATCATGTGCTTTTCAGATGTTCCTGAAGGTTCTTTTATTATTCGGGCCCATACACCAATGTCAAATTTGTTTCTATTGTGTCTTAAGGTTTTCTAATGAAAGTTGAAGCGGTTTTACATTCCGTGATCACACTCTGCTTTGCATCATACTCACTTGCAACTGGACAAGAGAATGAGACCCAGATCTACAAAACGACCCTTCTACTTGAAAACATGTTCCAAGGATTTTTATTTTTTTCATGTTCCATTTATTTTATAATAATTCGTGAACATTGTTTGGTTGGTTTTGAAGTAGTCCTGTTGAATGATGTCATTAACTTTCTAATCATAAATTTCTTTAACATCTCAAGAATGATGCATACTCACTAACACCATTTACGTGCTAAGGCACAATTAATTAAAATTCTTTACCCCATTCACTTTGATATGTTCTAAGTTTCGATCACCCTTGCATGGTGATGTGGCACGGTTTTTATTTTAGTGAGTTGTTTTTGTTGAGATAGAGTTCCAGTTAGAGCAATTGCGCAAGGGTGTAACTAATGTAGCATCGGGAACCCATCAACATGTCTGTCTGCCACCTTTAACATCCTCAAATGACGAATCATGTATGTTTTTCTTTTGTCTCACCTTTCTATTCTTTTACTTCGTCCCTCATTTTTGGTTGTTGAAAACGATATGCTGAATAGCTTCTTTTATTTCCTCCCGAATACTAATCATCATCAGGCTCAACTTCTGTAGTTTTTTGTTTCTTTTTTTAATTAAGTTTTTTGCAATCATAGGTCTATCTACATCGCACTTTGCCCGACTTTAAGGTTATAGCCAAAACTAATCCTCCTCTCATGTCCAAGGGAGGAATCTTTATTTTTTTTGCCTGAGCACACATCAACTCTGCATGTGTGGTTGCCTGTGCCCGCGAGTGGTTTATTTACAGCCATAGGAAGAATGGCATTGGTCTTTCTCATTACTAATGTTGATTTTATTATCTTGTTTACTGTAAATGAGTTACCATTAGTTCCTCTCCCCATTGGGTACTGGACACAAGGTCACACGTGGATTGACTAACAGTAATTGCTGATACTGGTCTCTACGCTGGTTGGGACAATGATCTTGCCGTGACACATGAGCATCATGTCATTCTACAAGTAGGATTGGAGTCACGAATGTACAGTACATCCATCACGGATATTACTGCAGAGCTTGAATCCTCCTCTTCAGCTGCTCCTAGTCTATACACATTCTAATGGAATTACTGTTGCGAAGAAAGAGAAAAGAAAGTGCAAAACCACTGGCTAATATATGCTTGAGTCACTAGATCTACCTCACGAAAGAAGCCATCACAATTGCTCGATATGCTGTACGCACAGTCACATACAGCTACATCGCTGCGTTCAACTACACAGAGTTGCAGCACTCAGTCACTGAAAAGCCATTACTATGTGCTCTCAAGAAGATGTACAACAGAGTAAGCCACTATTACTATCACACAGCAGAGTTATTCGATAAGATGAACATCACAGTCATTGCTACGTTCAGATATGCTCAAAAGTTACAGTCAAGCATATAAAGCAGTTCACAAGCGAAGAGCACACTAATCAAATATCGACGATTTATATGAAATCCAAAGAATTACTACTCAGCAGATACAAGCAGTCCTACGCATATGCACTTAGTTTTATTTTCTGCTATCTTCTCTGAAGTTCTGCATAGACATGTAACTACGGACTAGGAAGAGTCTCGCGAAGAAATATTTATACATGAGATGAGGTTTATACACACGCTCCATTGACTCCATACGCATGGAATGACCCGATGGATACTTAGAGCTGTATGTTCGATGGCTGAACCGGGAACGTAGTTTACTAGCATTAAGGGACGGCAGCAGACCTAGACTGAGTCTGTAGCTGTAGTTGAAGAATACAGTCAAAACCCGCAATAGACAAACGTCCTAATCCGTAATATTTTGCTAACTTCTTTAGCCATCCCTATAGGAATCTATTGGTTAATAGGACGATATGCATTACAATCAATGTCCGAGCGTTCACATTAGAAATACGTCAATGCATGCCTAGCAATGGAAGGGAGCACTCCTAGCGATATACAGTCACTTTTTTATGACTATTCACTGAAGTTAAATGTAGGCTAGCTCACTCAGATCAGACACATCCTTAGCTTGTATTTGATCGATGTAGCGTTGCAGACTGCGAGCAGTGGAGTCTATTGCGTACACGCGCGATAGAATGATAGAACCATCAACACAGTAAGGGAAACGCAACAATCGCGCTGAGGACTGTAGCACTAGATGTATTAAGAAATCTGTATCACGTAGGTACACACCGTATTCATTAGCAGCCGATATAACAGGTTTTCGTCTGACTCACGAATTTTGAAAGTTACCAAAAAGGTAGACATGACGTATGTCGAGTCCTATGTTAGCTCGTACACAACACATACCGTGTCATGTACCTGTGTCACACTTTAAGCAAGCACGAAATGCCGCATGTAACCGCGTTAACAGCTGGATGGACGATGATACACGAGAATTAGAAACAGAGCCAAGCACAGCAGAGGGTGCAGTTGTTCGAAGTACTGCTGACTATTCACCCCTGTCCGCAACGTGCACAGCGGTAAAAAAAGAGGTGTATCGTTGATTTGTCGAAGTGAGTACGTACTAATGCAGAAACACGCAGGAGAGTTATGTGTGCATTGGAAAGCAACATAAAGGCCACTAATATAGTAGATAGGTGGCTTCGAGATGGGATATCTAGAATAAGAAGGAAGAGGATTCCAGAAACGGATTGTTTTTGTTTTGTTTATTTGTAAACCGTTTTTAAACAATGGAAGTGGAAATCGGTTAGGTGGTTATACAATGAAGGCGGTCGGTTATGGAAAAGACAGAATAGAAAAAAATGATAAATAAATTATAAATTTATTTGTTATTATTATTATTATTTTTTTATTGTATGTAATTTCCATCCATCTACAGCTTATCTCTGGCCTTTCAATTTGGCATGTCCGAGTAAACCCTAGAAGGTGCATTGAGAATTGGAGGAAAGTAAAGAGATTGACACTGATGAATGCTGTCTGTTTCCTGTTTAGTTATTATCTTTTACAATATAATCTCAATCTTCCGATGATTCCATATTCAATTTCTTCATTTTAGTTTTCTATATTTATTATTAGCTGAAGTAGCAAACATATAAAACACTCCCATAAACAATAGTCTCTAACACTAGCCATTTTTTTTTTTTTTTTCTATAGAAGGCTAAACTTTCTATCTGGTGAAATTCCTTATGAAAATTATAATAACAATTCTATGCCTATTTTTCTTGCGCCCATACAACTACTGGGGACTTCTGATCCCTGCTGCTTTTTTTTTGCTTGTTTGTAATTTGTTTTTTTTTTTTTTTTTTTTGTTTTTTTTATTTTTTTTTTTTTCTTTTTTTATTTTTTTTTTTTTTTTTTTTTTTTTTTTTTTTTTTTCTATCTTGTATTCTTTTTTTTTTTTTTTATTTATTTTTTTTTTTTTTTGTTTTTTTTTTTTTTTTTTTTTTTTTTGTTTTTTTTTTTTTTTTTTTGTCTTTTTTTTTTGTTGTTTTTTTTTGTGTTTATTTTGTTTTTTTTTTTTTTTATTTTTTTTTTTGTTATTTTTCTTTTTTTGTTTTTTTTTTTTTTTTATTTTTTTTTCTTTTTTTGTTCTTTTTTTTTTTTTTTTTTATGTTTTGTAAGCAAAACATAATGTAAAACCATCTATCTTAAGAGGTCATAATGTAAAAGCATCCATCTTAAGAGGTGACAGCTTTTGTTTAATATTGATTTATGTTGCAATAACTAACCATTTAAGATGTGGCCATTTGCCTTTTATTTTTTTTCTTATCATGTTTATTCTGCATCTTTTATTTTTGGTTTTTTCTCCTGTCAGAATTTTAATAGTGCAAAATGGTCATAAGGAGGCTGCATCTCACATGTAAATATAGTTGAGATAACCAGATTTACAGGCACTGGTTTGTTCACTTTGTGTTCTTTATGTCTAGGCTGAAGAACTTGGACTTGGGCGTGATGGTAAGTCCTTGTTTATTATTTTACAAATTCTGTTTCCCTAGCTAACAATAAATTGATGATGATTTTTCCTCATTCTTTGTATTTGGAGATGGAAGATCTGAATATGGCCCTGGTAGGTCCAAGGGCGGAAACTTCCATTCTAATGGACAGTAAGTTTACCTTTCCTTCCTTGACTGCCAAAATTTTTTGATATTTATATTGAAGAACAAAGAAAAATAAGAAAAGGACAAAAATCGATATAGCTGTTCAAGAATGTTGTTGCATCTCACAAAAATGAAAACAATTCATACATCACTAAACAATCAAACCCTTTTATAGGGGTAAACCAAAGAAGGGTAGAACAGCATTGGCACCCAGAGAGGGGAAGAAAAACAGGCCATCAAGTGAAACAGATTTTGACTATGAAGATGAACCTGATATGAGCTTGAGATAAGTTCATACCAAATGCTTGTAATGTAACTTCCGGATATGATGTTTGAAATGTAATGTGCTTTCGTGTAGGTAGTTTCAGTGTTTAGGCCACGTTGAGTAGGCTTGTTGTAGTGCAATATGCACCATGTCACAAGACTTGAGATTTTTATTTTATTTTCTATGCTGCTAGAGTTTACTGTCTGGCTTTTGCCATGACTTTGTAACTTGTGCTCGCAAAGGGAAAAAATGAAAAAAAAAGAGCTTATTGGGCAGACATGAATCCGAAAAGCTGTGATGTTTGATGGGTCGATGTTAAAATTTGATGAAAATTAATGTTTTATTCAAATTTGTCCCCTAGAAACATGAGATTTCAACTCATTTCAGTTTCAGATTCTTCTGTAACATGGGTTAAACAATTTTTGTTTTCTTAATGATTATACAGATTGATTAGGTTTGTAATACCACTGTCATCCGCAAATTCTTCCCACCTCATTTCTCTCTCAAGAACTTACAAATTCGATGCACGCATGTGGAATTATTTAGAAATCGAGACCAGTGCACGCCTAACCTTTGTATGATTTACAACCCACTAAAGCAAAAGTCTCTTTTTTGTTCGGTGCTAGAGAAAGCGATTTAAGGACTTTGATCTTCAAAATACTTTGATTAATTCTTTTTAATAGATACTTGTTCGTCACTAATGATTGTATAACAAATTTTAACAACAAATATTTCCAAATGAAAACAGTATATGCGTTGAATATTCTGCATTTTACGCATAGTTGATAAATTCATTTGCATGCGTATCGTTGAAGACGGGGCCTGCTTCTGGATCTTGTAAAGATTAGGACAAGACTACATCAAAACCAATTGTCAAACTTATGATCTGGTAATCACAGCTCAAATGTTAAAACTTCATTTGGGTAAATGATTACGTAAAATTAAAAAGGAAAAACTTGGTAGACCCTACATTGTTTTACCTATTCCCATCGTTGAGCTAGGATTAGGAATAGCCCAAGATTTGGTTAATAACAGAATTAAGGTCAACTACCTGCACTTTACTGCATTAATCGAGGGAAGAAAGCGTGCCAGTTCTTCTTGTTAACCACAAGACCTGGCTTAAGCTATATACTTATATGGGTTTATTTATGGTACATACATTGTTTACCTTTTGTATTATTGATTTTAAATTTTTTATTTATATTTATTATATATTTTAAATTTTTTATTCATGTTCTAAAAATATTATTAATTATTTATTTTATATATTTTAATATTTTTTTTCTGTATTTTAAATTTTATAATTAAAATTTTTTTTGGATGCAACAATACTTTAATGTAGCAGAACTAATCCTCGCACGCGCACACGCACAATGAAAGTGTCTTGGGGAAAAAAAGTAAATCAAATTTTAATTAAAACATGAATTTAGTTACCAGGAGGCTTAAATCTAACACTTTGGTCTCCCTCAAAGTTGATGAATTCAAACGATCTCTTGATTTCGATTGATGTTAAGTAGTTAACGTGTTAATCCTGTAATAATGCAAGGCCAAGTAAATTGAATACTAGTATATGGAGTGTGGATAATGGCAATGCTCCAGTCCATCCGCAGGTTTTTGAAGTGGATATTGATGTATAAGCCTTTTATGGGTTTAGCATATAGGAATAAATAAATATTTAATCATAATATTAGTCCGTGACAAGGAAGAAAACAAAAATAAAAAAATCAACTGAGCTCAAATATTAATAGCAATTAAGGGTAAAATCGGTGAGAAATGATCCAAAGATCTTACTTCTTAATTAATAATTAAATCATATTAAGGTAGAAATAGAGGATCATTAACAAACTGATCAATGAAGTTGGTGGAAAATACCATCAAAGAAGAGCAATTGGATAATAATTAAATCATATAATATTTCATTGATTCGCTGCAGTCAAGGATAATGATAATGATGTTGAAACAAACCTTAAGAAAAGGAAGCAAGCAATCTTTGAAGGTCAAATGTCTAAAGTCTTGTCCTGTTTCCTCCATGCAGGTGACGTCTGCGATGACATTTGCCTGGTTTCGTAGATCTTTCAATATCCATTATTGTTGTGATTTTGTATTCAGAATTGCTGTGTAATGGATTCCTCTGATCATATGATCTTCTTGTTAAGATCTAAGCAGGTTCAAAACGATGGAACGAACAGATACTTTATATTATGCAACAGAAACAATGATGATAAACAAAAGGAAGTAAGAATTCAGAAAATATATGCTCCACGCCATAGGAAAAATTAATTTTCTATGCAAGAATTATCTTGTGGTCGAGTGGTTATAAACGTGTGTTTCGCCCCAAAATCTGACCCGATTTTCTACATGATCACGGCTCATACCTCAAGTGTCGTGGCAAATCAATCATTTGTAAGAATCGTAAAAAATTTGTTGTGAAGACAACACAGATTACATGCAGTCAAAAAGAAAACAAAAGAAAAGAAAGTGAAGACACAATCCTTATGAATATAATGCAATAACGAACAGCAACAAGTAGATATTGAACTTGTAAAATTTGCAGTTTGCAAGATAATCTTATTGGGCCCAGATATTAAATATGGAAAGCAATAATTAACTTCTTGAAAGAGTAATGAGTGATGATCTTCTTTTTAAGACAGCCATTATATTAAACAATTAATGGTAATAAACCATGGGGCCTATGTAAATTTTTAAATTTATGCACATTGGTTAAAACAAGCAACCTAATTGTAATTTTTTAATTACAACATGGTCTTCCGCTTGACTGGTTGATATGGTCTCTTGTTGTTAAATAATCATATTGCACTTACATAATAATTATCTTGTTGAAATTTATTCCAAAATGTATTCTTTATAATAATGGTCGAAGGTAGTTGAATTAAAAGCAACCACAAGTTCTGAGTAAGTAATCAATTATGGTTGCTTTTTTAGTCTGCTGGCACCAACAAAAGATGAAGTCTCCGATAAGAAGCAGTCAAAGATAGGTGTAAGTCGACTCAAACTATGCATAGGCGAAGGAAGAAAGCTATATTTTCGGATGCATTAAATGAGTTTTTAAAATTTGATCACATAATATTACATCAAAAAATAAATACTAAAGAATACACAATTAATTTTCAATTTAGGGATTATAATTTTAGAAATTTCGATCAATTGTTTGTATCAATCGTTTCAAAACTAATCCTGAGTGATTATCATAGTTCATCTCCTATTAATACTTTAAAAATACTTTCACTCTTCATTGCCTTCAACATTTACAAATACAAATTAAATAAAGCTCATTAGAGATTAGTTATGAATTATTGATACATAAACCTAAACTCTGTATGTTTTTCAATTTTTATTTCTTACTGCCGTTGACAATAAATCTATTTTTCTAATCAACAGCATGCATAGCACTCTCATTTTGTCTATTCTTTATCATTGCTTTCTCTTTAAATTTAAGATGAAAGGTGTTAGGATTTTCAGGTTGGCTCATTTGTGAACAAAATCTTGTATTTAAGTTGTTTCCAGAGTTGTATAAAGATAAATGATTGAGAGCATTGAAGTGAAGTCATTGGAAGGGTTTTAAAAGCTAAATGCTTAACCAAGGCTTGATTAGTGCTTGAACAGGTCTGAAGAATTGAAGTTCGAAAGTTGGTGCTCGACCAATGCTTGATTGACACTCGAGTAGCCTTTATTGCTTGACTAGTGCTAGACAAGTGCTTGATTGCCACTCGACTAGCAGCCGGACAAAAGCTTGGGCCTCAACCATTGCTTTGCACTCGCTCAAGCGATTAACTTACTTGGCAAACCACTTGACCTCCACTTGAATAGTCTCGCAAAAAATATAAAATTTTGAGCTGTGAGCTTAGGGTTTTAGACGACTATTTATGTGTTTTTACATCCTTCTTGAGAGAGTTTCATCCTCTGTTATTTCTTATTCTTTCTAACCTAATTAGCTTCTTATAATCATAATTTTTTTTCATTATTATAATTTGTGATTGTTTATTTTTTGGAATCATAATTATCAAAGTTTTCTTTTTTTAAAATTCAACTATAAGTTTTTAGAGTTCTAATTACTATTAGTGATTAGAGGTTTTAATCTTGTAAACATATTGTTCGAGAATTGTATTGAGGAAAGAAGATTTTAGAATTTTGAATAACGAGATTGTTCAAAGTGGATTATAAAAGTTCTTATAAGAAATAACTATTTATAAATTTTTCTTTAATAATGGAATATTTTGGTGGCTTTTGTTATTAGTCACGAGTGTAACAAGATTATTTATAAGGTTATCCTTCATTAATAAATTTCTATATTTAATTTACTTTAATTATTTTTTTAATTATTGATTGGATTTGTTCTTGTGGTTTGGTTGTAGTAAGAATAGGCTTATTAGTTAGAAATTTATTATTTTTAATTCATCTAAGGCATAGCAAATCTTAATGTATTTTGATTTGTTAGTTTTGATTGTTATTATTATTACTATTATTATTATTATTATATTTTTTTTTGCATCAAACACCTTTCACACCTTAGGTGTTTTTAAGTTTAAACTTAGGCATATTTTTTAATTTTTTTAATTGGTATCAGAGTCTAGCATCGATCCTTGACCTTTAAATTATGCCTAAATTTAGTATAAACCCCCAACTCTATCTCTTCCACCTTATTTTGATGGAAATAATTACTCATACTAAAAAGTTAGGATGAGAACTTTTCTTAAGTCCATAGATGAGCAAGTGTGAAACCTTGGAGTCCCTCTATAGTCTTAGTTGATGGAGTTACTAGTCTTAAAGATTTTAATCAATGAAATAAGGATGAGATAGTATAGTCAAATTGGAATAGTAAAACTATAAATGTGATTTTTGTAACTATTTTCTCTAAAGAGTTTAAAAGAATATTCATGCGTAAGATTACCAAAAATGCTTGAGATATTCTTAAGACTATCCATGAGGGTACAAAAATTATTAAGAATTCTAAACTTCAAATACTAACTTTTAGGTTTGAGGAGATTATGATGAAAGCTGATGAAACATTTGACAAGTTCTATGCTAAGTTGAATGATATAGTAAACTCGAATTTTAATTTAGATAAAAGAATTCCTAAAAGTCAAGTAATTAGGATTGTCTTTAGAAGTTTACTTGAAAGATTTTGTCTTAAAGTTATTGCTAGAAAGAAAAGTAAAGATCTAGATTTAGTTAAAATAAAAGAATTAGTTGGTTCTCTCTAACCCTATGAATTAAGTTTTTCTAAATTGAAAATGTCCAAATCCATGACTCTGAAGTTTCTTTAAGAAAAAATTGAAATTGAATCTAGTGATGAATCTTTAGATAATGAGGAGATGGAGTTATTCATTAAGAAGCTTAAAAACTTCTTTAGATCTAAGAAGGAAATTTTAGTAAGAGTAAAACATTTTTTGAATTTTTTTTTAAATACAATAAGAAGGTTGAATGTCATCAATGTAAGGGATTTAGACACATCAAGGTTGAGTGTTTTAACTTAAAGAAAGATAAGAGAGCTATGAATGCCTCTTTTGGCAACAATTACTCTACTAAAGATGAGTGTGATGAGCCATCTTTTGATAAAATTGATTTTGTGTCTTTTATTTCCTTTATTGAAGGTGAGTGTGTTGACTCGCAAGAAGTTAATTCATTGATAAGGATAATATTCATGGTATATTTAAAGAATTTTATAGAGAGAGATTGGAACTTAAAAAGGAGAATAAGGATGTTTTCAAAAAACTCAATGTTGTTGAACTTAAGAATGAAGATCTCATAATCAAATTAAGAGAAGAAGTTGAAGTAATTTAGAGTTTGGAAGAATAAAAAAGAGTTTTAGAGACCAAAATCGAGGCCTTAACTTGTGATTTGAAAGATGTTAGGTCACAACTTTCTAAATTCTCTAATAGCACTAAGAAATTAGATGAGATGCTTAATATAAGTCAAAATATAAGTAATAAAATAAGATTAAGTTTTTTTGTGAGTAACCTTAATGATGCTTCCACACCTAGAATTGTGTTTTTTGCTTGTAAATTGATTATTCCTAAAGTCAATAAGATTAAACCTAAAGTTGTAACTATTTTTCATTATGTGAGTCATTCCTTAATGGATAGGAAAAATATCAATTCTTCAACTAGGTTTGTGCCAATCTGCCATGAATGTGGCAAAGGAAGTCACATAAGGCCAAATTATTTTGAGCTTAGAAAGAAAAAGAAGGTATAGAGGAAAAAGAATATCCCTATTGTTCTTAGGTCTAAATTTGATCAAGGTATATTTGTTTGCATGGTGATAGAGTTAACTCAATAAGTTAAGATGATTGGTGATAAGTTTACTTCATTGACTGAGATTTCTACCAACCATGGACAACATCCCAAGAATCTAAGAGATTGTTACTCTGTTTGATACATATGACTTAGTATAAGGGTATCTTTGTTACTAATTTTATTCGTAATTTTCTTTATGTTTTCATGTGATATGTATTAATTTTTTTTCAAAAAAATGCTAAAATATTTTTATTTTATTCATGTTAATGAAACTGGTATATGAATCTTCACCGTATTATCATGTGAAAATTGGTCTTTGACTTATATTTGATGGCAATTAAGTTTAACTACTTATTGTCAATGTCTTTTGCATGTGCATTTGATATCTTTATTCTCTATGTCTTCGAGTTTGTTTTGCACTCGTGATTCATTTTCTTAATCATTATGCACTTTAGTGTGAATTTATTTGGCTCAACCACATGTATAATGTCTAGGTAGGCAATTATAGGTTGGAGCAGTGTGTTGTGGTAATTAAATTGATATTTGACTAGTGCACCTGTTTTATGAAATGTTTTATACTTCATTCTAATATGTAAAATGAGATCAAATGTGCCTAATGACTACTAAAAAAAAATAAAAAAGGCAAAAAAAATAATATGAAAAGAAATTAATGCAGCGATCTCTACTTTAAGGAGAGAAAAATAAGATAAATAATAAAATTCTAATTTTTTTTAACATCCTAATAACATTGGATTTGATTTTCTTTTATCATATTACACATATTCCAACTAGTAATTTCATATATTTTAACCTACTTATAATTTTTTAATCTGAAGCCACTTGTTCATTACTGATTATTACTTTACACATGTGAATTATTTGTACTTAACTTACTTTATTTCATAGTTATTAAAGAAGGAAATTGCTGCAAATATATTATCATTGTGTATAGCATTTACTTAAGAGTATAGTGTTTACTTGATTTGAGTATTTAACTATGTTTTCTTGCACTTCATGTGTGAAAAAGATCTTATTCCAATCCATTGACCCTTTTAGAGAGTTCTTTTTGTCTTTATTTAAATTTTTTGTTAGTAGGCTTTTTTTTTAATTTTTTTTGAGCTTATATATTCTTATTGCAAGCAATGTGGTCTTTGAGATTAACTTGCATGATATTTTTTGATCCTTTTGTTATTCAATGTCAAAAGGGGGTAGATAATTCTATATGAGTTTAGAGAAAGATAATTTAAAGGAATATTTAGAAGCATGATGCATATGTTTGCGTATTTTTAAATTTTAAATGCATGATGGATGTTTTTATTCTGTGAATTATTTTGTTCTTTTTGTTATTTATTTCTTTCTTGTGCCTTATCATGCATTTTTCATTTGGTTAGGAAAGTTTTTTGAGTTACACAAATGTTTATATCACTTATTTTTATTTTTTAAAAAATTTATGTCTAAAATGTCTAGAAATTATGTTGTAAACAAAGTTTTTGTTTCAGTCATTATCAAAAATTTTATATTATTTTCTTTACTTAAGTTTTGTTAGAATTTTTAGATTGGCTTATTTGTGAACAAAATCTTGTGTTTAAGTTGTTTCAATAATTGTATGAAGATAAATGATTGAGAGCATTGAAGTGAAGTCATTGGAAGGGCTTTTAAGGCTTAGTGCTCGACCAAGACTTGATTAGTGCTTGAGTGGGTCTGAAGAATTGAAGTTAGAAAGCTTTTGCTCGACCAGTGCTTGACTGGCGCTTGAGCAACTTTTATTGCTCGACTAACACTTGAGCAGTCTCTATTGCTCGACTAGTTCTAGACAAGTGCTTGATTGGTGCTCGAGCAGCCACCGGACAAAAGCTTGGTGCTTAACCGTCACTTGACACTCGCTTGTGTAGTTAACTTATTTGGCAGATTGCTTGACCTCCTCTTGAGCAGTTTTGCCAAAAATATAAAATCTTGAGTTGTAGACTTAGGGTTTTAAACCATTATTTGTATGTTTTTACATCCTTCTTAATAGAATTTCTTATAATCACAAATTTTGCTTTCATTATTAGAATTTATGACTGTTTCTTGAGAACCATAATTACCAAATTTTTCTCTTTTTAAAATTTAACGATGAAGCCTTCAGAGTTTTAATTGTTATTAGTGACTAAAGATGTTAGTCTTGTAAACATGTCATTCGAGGATTCCATTGAAGAAAGAAGATTTTAGAGTTTTGAATAATAGGATTGCTCAAAGGAAGTCACTTAAAATTGAATTACAAGAGTTTTTGTAAGAAATTACCATTTATAAATTCTTTTTTATTAATGAAATATTTTAATGGCTTTTATTATCAATTTCAAGTATTTTTTATCTTATGAAGAAATTTTTTATTAGATTTTTTCTTCATTAATGTATTCGATTTAGTTTAATTATTATTTTTCAATTATTGATTGGATTTGTCTTGTGATTTGATTGTGGTAGTCTTAAGCTTATTAGTTAGAAACTTGTTATTTTTAATTTATCTAAGACTTAACAAATCTTAATATGTTTCGATTTGTTAGTTTTAATTTTTTATTTTTTGATATTAAATACCTTTCACCCCCTCAGGTGCTTTTAGGTCTAAACTTAAGTGTAATTTTAATTTTTTAGAAAGTGATAAAGAAAAAAAAAGAGAAAAGGCGATATATGTATGTTTAAAATAAGAAAGCATAAATTCATATAATCAATTTTCATATATAAAGTGAGTTCCTAATTTAACATTGAATTGCCATAACTTAGTGTTCAAACTACTAATAATTATAGTAATATCAGGTAAAAATACAAAAGAAATTTATAAATTTTTATACATATAAATTAATATGATAATGATATAATATTATCGCATTAATATGTATAAAAATTTATATTCATAGAGGTACTTATTATGTAAAAATCTTTATTTTATAACATTCGAACATTATAGAATTTGAATTTAATACTCTATTTTAAAATTATATACTATTATTTAATGTTGAATCAAAATTTCACGATGAATGGACATTCATACTAGAGATAATAAATTAAATCCGTTCAAAAATCTAATACTCATATATAAATAAATATTGACAAACTATTAAAATTCATAAATAAAAATCAAGAGTACATTTCAAAATTGAGATATCGTATGTTTAAAATTAAAACAAAAAAATTAAAAATAAAATATTAATGAAAAAAACCGACCGCAATCTCGTTATAAATTAGTGTTGTTTGTTAAATATTTGTTTGATACGTGCTTCTAAAATGAAGTGAAAGTGGAACAATATCAAAAAAATATCTTTGAGTTATTTGTATTCAAAATTCTATATTGATAAAACATCATACGTACACGGTTGAAAAAGCACAAAACAACGAAAGCAAAGAAGCATGAGCGCACTCCACCGAAAAGGCAAGTTGAATAGACTGGCATTCAACAATATTACTCTTAGATTGTTGATTCTTCGAAGCATCGTGCATTTTGAACTTGTAAATGTGATAGTACGTACGTCAGTATCGGATCCTAGTCTGCTTACAGTTGCTGTGTACATGTTTCTGTTAATTCTATGCTAGCAATGATAAACTAATTATTATAGTTTTGTCTCGATTTGTCACGAAGGATCACCACACGTGCCTCCTTCTTGGACCTTTTAAACCATTCCTTTTAATTTATGAAACCAAGTCAATAATTGTGAGCTCAAGAAATTCCAATCTAATCTCTTGTAATTTCCACAAAAATATTATATATTTATGCTTATTAACTAATTCTTCTTTTTTTAATGTAAAGAAAACACTATCAATGTGCTTTTAGAAAGGGTTTTCTCAACTTAAACCTACTTCCCATTTGGATTAATTTACTTAAATTAACTTGAAGATATATTTAAATATTATCAGTGGTAGTTTACATACAAATTTTTTAAAAGTCTTCAAGAATGTAAAAACAAGTGACATCCCGATTTCTCTTATTTGAAGAACTAATCTAGTAGAAAGTATATTAATGGACGAATTCCAACAGATAGAACAGGGCCAAGCCCTTCTAAATAATGTTCAACCTTTCATCCGATTGCTGACCTATTTTTTGAAGTCCTACTTTTGACTCCTTCCAGAAGTGTTGTCCAGATTCATTTAATTGAGATGCCAATGATTTTATAAATAATCTAAAATAATAAATAATTTAGAATTAAAAATGATAAATTTAAACGTGTCTTATGAATAATTTTTTAATTAATTATAGATACAACGGTCATTTATATGTAAAATAAATTATAATTTTGATATAATATAATAGAAAAAATAAATGATTATCAAATCTCACAAAAAAACTTCAATAACTTTTGGTTTGATTCTTGAAAACTTCTCTAAAATTTGAAAGTGTTTTTGATATTATAGACTTTTGATATTGTGATTTTTGAATGATCTAAACATAATTGCTTAAACTTGTTTAAAAAGAATACATGATAATCATAGATTTATTTCTTCAAAATAATAATATAATTTAATAACAATTGTATCAAACAATTTTTTATTTTTTTAAAAAAAGAAATAGTTACAGCCGGCAGCACCCAATTTTCTAAATTTTTTTCTGGGCAAGTTTGTTTTTCTGGGTTAAAATAACTAATCGACGCACATGTGTTTACAATTTAAAGCATGAAACAAGTTGCAAATTTAAGATAGAGTCTTGTGTGACAAACTCGACCAGTTAAACCGGTCATTTGTTAAATAATAATGGAGAAAACCAGGAAGACCGTGCAAGCTCTGTTGGGACTGGTATGAAACATGAACGAGTACCTTGTCAAAAAGCAATGAAATAATTTTGGGAGGCTTCGTCTGCATGATCCGTCGTTGGCTTACTTCATTCTTCACTCGTAGTTTAATAGTGAAAATAATCTCATATGCGTGATTATTTATCTGATGTATGATCCACAGTGCATTGGTTGTCATGTAGTTTTACTAGTCAGTACATTTGACGATCGATGAAATCCATGTTGACTGTAAAAATTACTAAATATTATTGGATCAAGTACTTATCCCCTTTCCTGGAAAGAGCTGTCTGTTGAATATAGAGATGCTTTCGTTGTCTTGGACTTTTCAAGCTGATTTGTGGAATCTCGAGTATAAATACCCACCGAAATGCCTTCAAAATAATCACTTGAAAAGAGCCGTATTGCAACCAGCTTGCAAGATTAATTCATTACAACGGAAATTAAGAAATTAGGATCATGGGGAGAGCTCCTTGCTGCGAGAAGATGGGACTGAAGAAGGGCCCGTGGACTCCCGATGAAGATCGACTATTAATCGCTCATGTCCAAAAACATGGTCATGCTAATTGGCGTGCGTTGCCAAAGCAAGCGGGTAAGTTTTTAACAAAATCCCAATCTGGGTTGTCTTTAAAGATGTCTGTTAGGACACACACTTGATTCTTGTCTGCAGTCATCATTGATACTTTGGATTTTTAGCAAGTTTGGTTTCTAATCATCTCTCTTGTCTATATTTAGGTCTGTTGAGATGTGGAAAGAGTTGCAGACTCCGCTGGATCAACTACTTGCGTCCGGATATAAAGAGAGGAAACTTCAGTATTGAAGAAGAGGAAACTATCATCAAGTTACACGAAATGTTGGGGAATAGGTATGCATCAAGTTGAACAGTAATCAAAGTCGTAGAATAATTTAATCTCTTCTGCAAGATCTAATTTTTCTTCATTTTTCCAGGTGGTCAGCAATCGCAGCAAGATTACCAGGAAGGACTGATAACGAGATTAAAAATGTGTGGCACACCCATTTAAAGAAGAGAGTAGCAAAACGAAACCAGGCCAATAATTCGGGCACCGAACAAAACTGTAAACCAACAACCAAATGTGATGAGTCCAACGTCTCAACGCAGTCAGAATCGGATAACTCAAATAATTTTCCTGCAAGTTTTGGAAGCCGTCCAATGTCACCGCAGCTATCTTCCAGCGAACTCTCTTCGGTCACTACCGGACAAACAAGCCAATACATGGATGTCAAAAATGAACCAACTGATTCGTTTGAAGATTTTCCTCAAATCGACGAAAGTTTCTGGACAGACCCTTTATCAGACGAGAATTCCAACATTACGCAGCTGTCAGATTTTGGTGGGATCATCGACGATTTCCTACTTCAATCTCAGTTTACAACAACTGATCAAGCAGTGGAACAAGCGTATGATTACAGTCCAAATACTGATGACAGCATAGACTTCTGGTACAACATTCTTCTTAACACTGGGGGAGAATCAACGGTACCTCCCTTATTCTAATTAATTTCCACCAGGAGTATCATAGCCGTTAGAAAATTATGAGTATTTGCTCATTAGTCAAGTCTTCGTGGAAAGGATTGTGTTTCATTACAGGGCGTAGAATCCTCTCCGACCGAGAAATTAAATTGGGCCTTGGTTAAGAAGATACCAGGAACCATACTCTGGTGACTTTGGCAGTGATTCGATAGGACAAACAGAAGAATAAGCACGCAGAGACAAAGTGATTGACTTACCAAAAATTTGTATAGTAGTCACACGATAGAAAATATTTGTGGCATTAAGGATTATTAATACATCCAGAAAATGGTTTATGCTAGCTTGATTCAGTCTTATTTGTGTACTCCTTGGATTATCAAACTTAGGAAATTGATGATGACCCTGTATATTTTCTCATAATTGATCGCATTTTTATTTTTTAACTTTGTTGATTTATGCAAAACTTTCCTTTCAAATAAATCATTATTCTATATTTCATTTGCTTAATGTTACTCATTGAATGCTTCAATTTCCCTTTTCATTCTTCTTTGTTTAGTGGTTCCGTAGTTATCTCTTAATTTACATTAAAACTTGAGTATGTATTGACTAATGTTCATGTTCTTGGAGAGAAAGAACATAAACTTTTAAGATAATGGAGCAACAAGTAATAAATTTATGTAATTAAAGTCAACAAGTTGAATCATCGAATCATATTCATGTCATCTTAAAAAAAATTAATTTAACTTGCTTAATAATTGTATTAAAAAGTAAAGATTTTAATCTAATATAACTATTAAATTGTTAAATAAATTATCTAATACTAATCAATTTTGTCGTTACTATAATTGAATATTTTTTCAAAATGAAATAAATGTATCTAAAAATATCTTAGATAAAAAATTATAAAATAAATTTATTATTTCATAAATAATTAATATAGCATAATTATTCGAATAATTAATTATATCATAAATAAATTAAAATATTAAAAATTCTTAATTCAATTTAAACGTAATTAATAATTATGTCATACTCATATAATACGAGATACGTTTTAATCTTCATAAATTCTGTACTTAATTATCTCTATCAAACGTGGTATGTATATCTATCCATGTACACAAAGGTCATTATTGATTTTGTAAGTTTTAGACCAACAATGCAAACAATTTTTTTTAATTCATTCACTGCTTGATACTGATGACTCACCCTCATCTAATAATAGTTTTCCGAGTATAAAAGATGATATAAAATTTCGGTTTAATTAGGGTAAACGCAGAGCTAGTCTTGCAACAACTTTCCAAGAAAATCAAACATTGTGCAAGGAATTTTGTTTATGATGAGTCCCAAAAGCAATATTTAGATTTTTCTTTTAGTTCATCTTTCCATGACTTTTAACAGGAAATAAAACAAAAAAATAATAATAATAGAAAATGAAAAAGAAAAGTATCAGTCCAGTCAAGAATGGAAAATCAAAATAAAGTAGTGCTCCTTCAGATTATGAACACGATCGTCAACATTAATTCTTAGTTCTTTATTAAGTCTCCTCAGCAAAATTTCAGATCATTTGCTCGCGTTTTGTCTCCAAATTGCCAGGTCTTATTGGCTCGATCTCGTCTCGTGCAATCAGTTTTCAGTCATTGACATTGACGCTAAAGATTTATAACACTCGTAGTGGGGGGGAAAATGAGAAGCAATGACATAATATCTTCGTGGTAATTGTAGGACTGAGGAGCCACAGAACATATACCCAATTACTGAAATGTTTTAAAGAAACGCATGCATTGGTTGACACAAGACTTGATTTTAGCATTAATTTCCACGATTAATGCTGGTCGAAGGTTTTCCTGGAATATACGAGATGAGATTCCTGTGAAATTCAACAATACACTAATCATAGTCCAGCAAATCTAGAAACCCACTACTTTTCTTGTTTACTTCTCTAATACCCTCTTTCCGTATAAACGAAAGATTACGTGAAATCCTGTAATTGAATTACATTGCTTAGGCTTCAGTATTCATAGCGCATTTATCATTGCCTTGCTTCTTTTACCTTGTTTATTACTTTTGTTTTGACTTTTGGTGGCATGGCCATAGTTGGCAGCTTCTCACGCGGTACCTGCACCTGCTGCTATGAACAGTAAAAACTACTCTGAGGGTGGTAACTTGCACGGAAAGGATTATAAGATGTTTCTAGCCTATCAGTTCTTGCAGAACGGCAAGAAAACGGAACTTGGAGTAGAATGATAAAGTTTTAAACGGAAGTGATGAATAAAATAACTAAGATAATTTCATAATTTTTTATTTATTATTAATTCATATTTTTTAATTAAATAATTTAATAAAATAATTTTAAATAAAATTATTTACATTATTGTAATAAAATTGTTTAAACTAATAATTTATGTCAAAAAGAATGCTGAGGCATCTAGAATCCGATCTGCTCATTTGACAATTCCTTCTGGTGAAACAACTTCTGCCATCGGGTGTCTGAAACTTCTGAATGGGAATAGTTTCAGGATGATGAACCCGTGCTTCTGGATGTAGAAATTTCTACAAACGATGTTAACCTGTATATTTACACTTGCAAACTTAACTAATACGGGGAAAAGAGATAATAGACATCCATAAAATACAGAAGTGCAAAGCCCTCCAGATATCACCTTTGGTTCATTTTGAAAATCTAAATTGAAAATCGAATAGAAGAATGAGAACAGTAAATAAAAAGATCATGTTGGTTTATTCACGGCGCTCAACACAGGGTAATAAAATTATGAAATTTGCAAGTAGCAACTTCTGATGAAGAAAAATTTATTACCACGTATCACAATGGCCATTTAATATCCATCAAATGTAAATGGGATCTAATCCAGGATAAGTAATAATATCTAAACTTACAATACAGAAATACAGACACAATAATATTAGACCCAAAGTTTTAACTTCTCCAGCATTCACCGTTCCTCCAAAATTCAACAATGGTTTTATTCAAAACTGTAGCCATTCCTACTTGAACAAAAAGAGGGAGGACTTTCTCATAACTACCACAGTATTAAAGGAAGAAAGCATTTAAGAAAGGCACGAGTAAGCAAGAGCCTTCTCCTCACTGAGCTCCTCTGCAGTCAGGTCCAACTTCTTCCTGGAGAATTCATCAATGCTGAGCCCTGAGCCAAGAAAAATGACCATAAAGGATATAATCAGTTTATATCAATCACCCGGAGGAAACTTAAATTACAGACAATCATCCAACAAATCCAAGGAAAAAAATAAGTTGATTTCAGAGGAAACAATAAAGCTGATAGAAATGTATAACATAATGAACTTTGGCTTTCACCAAGCAGAAGTTCCATATCTTCTAGCTGATGTGGTTTTATTTTTATAGACAGTAGTTCTTCTATTTACAATAAACTAAGAGGCACTGTCTTGCATGTTACAGATACAGAGATAATTTCCCATTTAAAGGATAACTGCAAGAGGGGAGGTAAACAAGCCTGAAAATCTTTTCGAGTTTATCTTTTTTCTTTGTATTTTTGTCCAGATTCTATCCTCTGCTTTAGGGAAGAGAACATACTAAAAGCTCTATAGAAATGTACAGTGACAGCTCTCTTTTGGCTGATATGGCAAGAAAGAAACAATTGTATTCCTACAAAGAAAAGGCTGACAATCCATCTCTTAGCTTTGCTTTGAGTTGCATTCTACAAAGAGGTAAAAAGTACTCCTCTTTATATCAATTGGAAGGGGATTTTGGTGTAAGGCTGTAAAGGCTGGACCAGCCTTATTCAGGGGTGGATGGGTATCCTCTGTAAATCAATCTTTTAATGTTTTTTTAGAATCTCTAATAGTTTTTGTTTCCAATCTCTTGGATTCTTTTGCATACTTCTTGTACAGCAAGTCCATATTACAGGTTTACTGAGTATTTCATCAGTAATAAAATTTCAGTTTCTTGTTGCTAATTTAAAAGGAAAAAAAAAGAACTTTAACAAGCCAAAAGCTTGAATGGGCAAGACATCGATTAACAAAGGAAAAGCTGGAAATACAAGATAAAAGACAGAAGGTCATAGTACCTTGAACAATACTCCACTCTCCATTATGACAAGTCACTGGGAATGAGTAAATGAGCCCAGCTGGTACATTGTATGAACCATCAGAGTATACACCCATGGAGACCCAAGTGCCCTACAATTGCAATAAAAAATTTTAAAATCATGACATCAATTAAATAAATTCATTGGAGAAAAAGTGAAAAGATAACCAACCTCAGGAGTTCCAAGGACCCAATCACGGATGTGGTCACAAGCAGAGCTAGCAGCAGATAATGCACTTGAGAGCTTGCGAGCTTTGATGATTGCAGCACCACGTTGTTGGACAGTAGTTATGAATTCTCCATTCAACCTTCAATCACAGAAATAATAATCATTACAATACTTCAATGAACTCACACCAAAAAAAAACATCCAATTCTATTATTAAGGGGAAGAACTACTAGATTTTTACCATGCATCATCCTTGACAAGCTCACGGACAAGCTTTTCCCCAGATGGAGTCTTGACAGTAGCATGGTTGACATCAGGGTACTGAGTTGATGAATGATTTCCCCAAATGATCACATTCTTAACATCAGATACTTGAACATTCAGTTTCTCAGAGATTTGACCCAACGCCCTGTTATGATCCAGTCTGGTCAAGCAAGTAATGTTCTGAGCAGGGATTGAGGGTGCAAATTCTTTCAGAATCAATGCATTGGTGTTTGCAGGGTTAGCAACAACTAGGACCTGAAATAAACAAGAAAAATGTGTAAAGTCAGAAGAAACAAGCAAGCTAGCAGCTTCATGAATATAGTTCACAACTAGCAATCTGTATGGCCCCATGTAAGCACAAAAATCACATGTAATACAGGTAAGTTTGTTTACATCACATTTGGAATTCCGAATGAATAAAAATTTCCAGCTGCATAAGTGTTAGTTATGTGCATGCCCACTGGCATTTTGACAATATATCCCTTATTACCAATACAGCCATTAATGCACTTGGAGTAACTTATTGATATGGAATGCTAATTACTGACTGTAATGTCAGCATTTTCCATATAACATGATAAATAATAGTGACGAACTGAAACAATAGCAAAAAAAATTTGTGGAGAGACTAAAACTTCATAGGATGTCAATATAGCTTTCCCGAGCATTTAATATAATGTTTCACATGTTATAGAAGAACTACTTTCACATTATCTGTAATCGCATCAACAGATTTTTTTAATAAAAAAGAAGAGGCAGATTATACTTTTCTGATAGATCTGTATGTCCATTATGTCTATAACAATTAACAAATGAAGCAAATTATGATAGCTCTGTATCTATTTGTGATCAAAGGCTTAATCTGCAACTACATCAAATGAAATCAAAATCACCGCTGAAATATTTGTATTTCAAGATCATTCAAATTCCAAAGTTTTTCTATTTAAATAAGTTCATCACCTTGCAGTTTGGAGCTGCATGCTTCTCCAGGGCTGAAGCCTGTGCCTTGTAGATTGAAACATTCTTTGACATCACGTCTTTCCTCTCCATTCCTTCTTTTCTTGGGAAACCACCAACCATAACAGCAACATTGACCCCAGTGCATGCCTCAACAGCATCAGTTGTAGCAACAACACCTAAAACAAAAATGATGTCAGATCTAACAATAATCATACAATGAATGATGTACAAATTTCCCACAAACATAATAATTGTTCTTGACAACTTCATTATTTTTTTCCACAACTAGGGAAGAAATGACTGATACCTTTAAGAAGAGGGAATGCAGCATCCACCAACTCCATCTTCACACCATTCAATGCCTCAGCTGCAGGTGGGATATCAAGCATGTGCAGAATCACAGGCTGATTGGGACCCAACATCACTCCCCTAGCGATCATGGGCACAAGGGCATATCCAATTTGCCCTGCATATTCAAAATATAGCAAGTCAGTATCAACACATAAAACTACCTACATCTTAATCTGGCTAAAATGTGTTAACTTACAAATATTACTGGCATTACTCATGCTAGTTCGAAACATTATCCACAGAAATTTAAAGAAATTTAGAACATGCTTGAATTGCAATCCAAATAGAATTCTCTATTTTCAGAAAACAACAGCATATAAAGTCATAAAAAGTACTTTTCATAGGGAGTTTCCGAAATCAACTTGTACATACAATTAAAAAAATTAGCTTTAAGTCTAATAACACTAAAAAGATGTTATCACTTTTTCTGTGAAATCGTATTGAAATATATCTGAGAAGTCCAAGATGTATTTAGTTTTAGAAAAATGATTCAGTTTTTACCAATAAAACACCCCGTTACATCGCAAGCAACAGAGTAGAGCGTGAACACTAAGTAATATTCATAAAACTTATCTTTGTAATCTTTAATAAAGTAAAAAAAAATTGCTGCTTGTTAATCCGGGGAAAAAAAAAGTAAGATTTCTGAGCACAGGATTCATTAACCAACTGTTACAATAAGAAACGGTAAAAATCAGCTAACTAGACATAATACCATAGACATTAAATAGTTATCATCCGCGATTAATTCTGAGCCATTGACAACAATAAAACAGTAAATCACTAAAACCACAGACATTAAATCAATCCATATTCATGTGGATAATGTGAGTCGCTGGATCAGATCATAACTAAACTAAGAGTATTTGATCAAAATAGCTACGATCGAAAGTGATAACTATCTCAAAATCTGGTCAGTCAAAGTCCAGAATTTTAAATTTCGATCGTGTAAAATACTCCATGGAACAGTTCTTTATAAAATAGATCTAAGCAGCGTTCCAAAATAAAATAAAACTAAATTAAAACCTCAACAGATCCGAATAGACGGAGTGACAGATTACAGTACCTGCTGCTCCGGTAACAAGAACGCGAACTGGTTCCTTGGCCATTGACTCAGATCAGAAAAACAGCGAACGAAATGTAAGGTATATATATATCGACAACACAACAGTAAAGTAAGAGCAAGTGACAGGGGAAGAACTGAAGAAGTGGAGATATTTACTCTGCGTGTAGATAACACAGGGAATAAATCCCAAGCGTGCTGTTACCAAACGGAGTCACATATAAAACGACAACGTTTAGATCTTCTTATGTATTTAAAAATAAAAAAACGTGGATACAGCGCTCTGTTTCGACTTTTTAGGTGAAAAGTTGTGGGCGTGGATGCGTACGACCGTTAAACCCGTGGGCCGTTTAGATGCATGCTTGCGTCCGCTTAAGTGGACACCGTCACGACCACACGTCGGGCGTCATGAAGGGCCAGGTGGTCAGGCCCTTACAGTCAGAACATTCTAGACTTTTAAAAAAAATAAAAATGTAACGAATAATATTTAAAACGTTATCCTGAATTTATTCTGAGATCTTAAAAGAAAAATTATATTCATTAATTGTTTAATGGGAATAATTTAGTGGAATAATATTTAAAATATTATTTTATTAATTTAAATATTATTCTAATATCATAAAAAAATTACATCTTAACAAATATAGTTTGTGTTTAATCAATAAAAAAATTTTAAGTAAATATAATTAATATAAAAAATTAATTAATAAAATAAAAAATATATTTATTAATAATAAAAATAAAAAATTATTTATTATTAATAAATAAATTATTTTTATTTTATTAAACTAGAAATTATTACAATGAGGCCCCAGAAAAATATGGACCAAAATAGCTTTCTATTATTGGAGTGAGATTGAACCTAATTGAATTTTGAATATTAAAAAAATTATTAAAAATATAATTATAATTATTTAAGTAAAAAAAACAAAATTCTTTTATTTTTAAATTTATTCTAAAAAGAATACATAAAATAATTTTTATAAAAATTTAATTTTTTGAGAAAAATAATAAAATTTATTTAAATTAAAATATAATTAAATTTTGAGTGTGAAAAAAAATTATTAAAAATATAATTATAATTATTTTTATATATTTTTTTTATAATTTTGACGGCTATGAATTTTTTATGTCGGTTGTCATTTTTTTAATATAAAAATATTTTATATAAATATTTATATTGTTTAGTAAATTTTTTTTTATTTAATTTTTTTTAATATTCAATACCATATTTTATTCAACATCCTCTTGTTTCCCTAAACTTGCGTATCGAAGAATCTTGCTGTCAATTCTGCTTACTATGATCCTAAAACACTGCCCATGCGTGAAGATATCCTCTTCCTGATGCCGACCCTAACGAAAGTTTTAGGGAGTGAGTTTCCATGTTAAATGCCTATGGTACGCCCATATTTTAGTCACTCAGCGTGGTTTTGATCGATTGATTTGTTACCTTTGTGGGGGGATAATAGATGTGGAATGAATGGGCAAGCATTGGAGTTCAAACAACTCAATATTCATGCTCGGGAAGACTTTAAAAAAGGACAAGATATCCATGTGAAAGCTGCTCCATCCCAAGCTTTTATGAAGAAGATGAATACGTTGTTCCTAATTTTTTTTTACCTTGTTCTTTTAAAGGAAATGTCTCTTTCAAGAAGCAAATATGAAGAGGATGTTTACGTTAGTAATCACACGAGTGTTGGGGGCTCATGGTGGAAGGATTACCAATGGAGCTACAAATGCTTTAAGGTAACAATTAAGAACTACTGCACTGGAGCGGCTGGAATTCAGGTAGCTGAGGCAGCAGCGGACTTCATGAAAGGCAATGTTGCCCATTAAGCGCCTCTGAAGGTATGTACTTCAACAAGTTCATGGGATTTCGTTCTTGCTTGACTCAAGCAATTGAATTTCTTTGATTAGCAGTTTAGATGCTTGTGCCGCTATTCTTTTGGTAGTTGGTTTAATATAATTTTTTGGTTGTAGAAGTGCTAGAACATCGTAAATTCCTCATCTCTGTTGAAATAGATCTCTAAAATTTTCCATGCTGTAATTCCAATATCAATTGTCATGTTCTTGTACAACACTATACCCAGTCTTTTTATTATGGCCACTTACCTCTGGAGCAGGAACTCTGGGTTTATTCTCATTTCCTTGAGTCCGTTATTCATGTAATGCCGTTATAGGTTGCTGCTGAGAAAATGGAGACGTACTGAATGAAAAAGATACATCACGATGATCCTATGAAAAATTTTCCACATTAGTATCGAAGAATTTTCTGCACTAATTTTGAACATGTTCTTTCAGTCAAGAACTGCAGACTGGAAAAAGTGTAATTAGCAATGTTGTCAATCAAAGTTGGGAACCTTGCTAGGAACTGCTATTCTTTTAGAGCTCTCGCATTGTTTGCTAATTTACTATTCTTATGTGTACAAAGAAACTACCGAAGATGCTGTCTCTGAACCGGGTTGCTGTAATTGACTCTGTTTCCTCTTTGTAAACCATCTGGATCACTGCAACCGATGAAATAAACCCTTCTCAGAAATAATCACTGATACTAACGATGATGATCCCATGTGCATAATGAACAAGTGTTTAATGTCCATTGTTTAAAGTTTATGAAATTAACCTTGAAGTAGTTCGATGGGAACACTGTGTGCTACATGTGGACTAAAGGAAATTCAAACAATCTTGTGTATATTAATTTTTTGTAAAATAATAACAATATTAGAGAATACAGAGTAAATTTCACACAACCCACACGCTATAAAATCTATACACAAGCACACCAAAAGCAAGAAAATTTCCCAATGCATGGGACTGTGTTCACCAAAAGGAAAGAAAAAACCCACAAACCCAAACCAGCAAGCTCCTGTTGTATGTATATAGGAATTGCATGTTCTCCATTGAAAAAGAAGAAAACATGAAAGTTAAAGAATATTGAAAATCACAAATTTTGTTAAACACTCCTTGCCAACATCTCCTGGAGCTCCAGAAGAGATTTCTCCCTTTGAAGCTTCATATCTTCACGAAACTTATAAATAAATTCGTCCGCTCTTTCATCCACACATCTCAGCTGAGGAGATGAAGCAACAACAGCATTCCAGGCATCTTCCACACTGTACAGACTGTTCTTGCCCTTTCTTGACGAACTCTTTTCCTCGGCAGCCACTTCCTTACCACTACTGGTCTCTCCAAGATGTGCACGAAAGTTCTTTGCCTGCGCTGATGGCTCTGCGTAGAGATTGTCAATATATATGGCTGCAAAGTTCTGCAGCTGGTTTTGATTATGATACGGGTAATAAAAGTGGTTGTAACGACCGCGGCCATGAGAAAATTTTGTGAGAAAACGTTTTTTGAAGGGAATGTAGAAATGTCGAGAGCAAAAGTTTATGCAGCGATGAGTGGTAGTTTTGATGGTTTTTGGTAATTTGAGGCTGCGGATTTTTGATTGGAGCTTGGTGGTGAAGCTCTTCCATGCCCTTTTAGCTGGTTTAAGCTTCTTTGCAAGACTTGAGTGATTCATCAAGTGCTGGCTGATTTTCAATATGCAATTCCAATATGTATACAAAAGAGAATAACAGGATGACAAGAAAGCAAGAGAAGAGATTTCTAACGATGTTTTGCTTAGGCAAAATGATGCATGGAAGAAGCCTGCTTACTTCTCCATGGGTTTTATTTTCTCTCGTTAAAGTGGTACAACACAAAAATAACAAAATGCCCATGTATCTTCGCTAAATTGCTGGACAGCCACTCTCCAACAGTAATGGCATATATATATATATATATATATATATATATATATATATATATATATATATATATCTTAGCCCAAGGGCAAGAAGTTCCGAATTTTTTCAAAAGATGGTTCAAGTTGCTATTAAGATGGCAAAAAAACATCAATTGTAATTAGAAAAAGAAGTACTTTTTGGCTGAGCGCATCCTTAACTTTCGGCAAAAGCTTGGAGGCCGGGGTAGGAGCAAACTTGGGTCCTAAGTTTGGTTAGAAATGAAAATGAAAACCTGTAAAGCGCACTCCTTTTGGATATCCACATTGATTTGAGTTTTGTGGGGCTCCACACGTACATTATCATAATAATTATAACAAGATCATGAAACATGTATTTGCAATAGATTTATGATCAACCACTTAAATTTATCACATTACTTGTCATTGAAATCTCTGGCATATGATGGTCCGAAAATTTGATCTTTATACAATCAGCCTCCTAAAATTTTGATGACATTTACTCCATGAAATTTAGACATTATTCTTAGAAATTCAATGTTAAATTAGTAACACTTTTGATATAAGAAAAAAAATTTAAAAAGAAATTGTATATTGAATAATTAAGCATCTTTAAAGGAGTCTTAATCATCACTTTACAAAATTCACCACCACTGATGATCTCTTAATTTCAGTCATTAACTCCCAAGAGCTGTCTCAAGATCTCCATAATCTTGCTGCCATAGCCAAAAACTTTGATAAAGATAGAGCTTTTATATGTAACTGGGTTAGATAAAGAAGAGAAAGACAGAAGCTTTAAATGAATATGAAATGATTTTCCGTTTTCCTTTTCTGGGGTTCAAATGAGTTAGCTTAGAACATCTTATATTTTTATTACGTGGTTAAGACAAATACACTATGGAACAGTCGACCAAGAACAAAAGACGCAACAATTGAATTTATATACATGATCGCGGACTGACTTTATGCTTCAAAAATTCAAACCCAAAACATTAATCTAGTAAAAGTCTTAACCTAATCCCACAAGACATTTCCAGAGACCCATAATGTATGCGAATGTGTTGTCTGAAATTAACTAAATAATAATCTCCTATTCCCTTTCAAACCAACTATTTGGGGAGTATATGTGGACAGCAAGGCATGCTAGCTCTTGCCTTTCCACCTTGTAAAGATCATACATCGATCTCAAACTGCTTTGTGCCATTCTTTTCATCTGAGAAAGCATATGCAATGCTCAATTCTTTCCATAACTTTACAGCTCATTTTAACACTTGCTAAAGAAAATCGTCAGTGTAGTTTTTCGCCTGGAAAGAAATTATGTCGTACATAAATTTATTAAAAAATTCAGTATGAATTGAGAATTAATGGTTATTAATCAAACTTTTTATTTTCATCGGAATCATATATTTCAGGATTTTACTTTAATACTAAAGAGAGAGGGAGAACTCAAAAGGAAAGAGCCGCTACTTTGGAGGAGAGAGCATCGGATATTTAGACCTTGCAATCGATGGATTTCTTACTGGTTTCCTGTTTGAGAGGAAACTGGATCCATGCATATTCTGAACCCAGATAAATTCCCTGCCATTACTTCATTGATCCTCAATTTTCTCGACCACCCTGTGATCAAATATAACTTACCACCCAGGAGAAAGATTCTTCTCTAATTTCACAAACGCAAGCAAGAAATATATAACTCCTCCATTAATCATCAAGGAATTAACCACTATCTATTTGTTGATTCTGAGTCGTAGCTATTGAAAAGTAATAAATGAGTACTATATAGAGACCTGCAATGCATTAAATCTTTCCCTTCTTTCCCATATGAATATCTCAAAATTTACATTATAATTATGTGTTCATTCTGTCCTTCCTTTAGTCAGCAGTAAAATTTAGTAAGGGTTAAAGTAAATAATTAATCTCGCCACTAAAAATTGTCGCCACCTGAGTCTTCTTGGTGATTGAAGAGTATTTTCTTGCAATTTTACGTGGACATGAAGGTCATTGATTATTTTCTCTTTTAAATCTGCGTAGACTTTATAGTTCTCGCATTGTTTCTATATTTGTGAACCACAGCCAGTATTCGTTGCGAACGGAAGTGCACTCGTCAGCAGTAGCAGTAGCAGGATTGACGATTAATGGGCGACCGGAGCTTGCACACCAATTAATGACCAGTCTATTTTTTTGTCATTTTATTTGAACGGAATCATTTATTTATTTATTTTTCGGAACACTGCACCTGGTCTGTTTTCTGCTTATTAAATAGTCAAAATTTCCGTCTTTCGTCTTATTATGAGTTGTCACTTCAAAGTCTAGTTTTGATTCCTGGCAAAAAATTTATCCACAACTTATCATCTCCTCCGCAACAGAAGCCACAAAATTATGGGGACAGAAGTGAAGCTTTTGGGATTTGGGTTTAGCCCGTTTGTGTTCAGGGTAGACTGGGCATTGAAGCTAAAGGGTGTTAATTATGAGTACATCGAAGAAGATATCTTCAACAAGAGCCCCAGGCTTTTAGAGCTGAACCCAGTTCATAAGAAAGTTCCTGTGCTTGTTCATCAGGAGAAAGTGATTCCCGAGTCGTATGTTATTCTTGAGTACATCGATGAAACATGGCAACAAAATCCATTGCTTCCGCGAGATCCTTATGAAAGAGCCTTGGCTCGATTTTGGGCTAAATTTGCAGAAGAGAAGGTCAGTGTTTCTAAGAATTAAATTTTCTGAACTTGAAACGATTGTGTAATGGTTCAATTTATGTTCATTGGTTGTAGCTTCTGGAAGCTGCATTTACAGCAGCGTGGAACAAAGGAGAGGAGAAAGACAAAGCTGTGAAAGAAGTCATAGAAGCCATGGAGAAGATAGAGGGAGAACTCAAAGGAAAGAGCAGCTTCTTTGGCGGAGACAACATTGGATATTTAGACATTGCAATGGGATGGATTTCTTACTGGCTGCCTGTTTGGGAAGAAGTTGGATCTGTGCAAATTCTGAACCCAGAGAAATTCCCAGCCATTGCTGCATGGATCACCAAGTTCCTAGACCACCCTGCGGTCAAAGATAGCTTACCACCAAGGGACGAGATGCTTGTCTATTTTCACAAGCGCAGCAAAGAGATATACAACCACTTCCATTCATCAGCCAATTAACTATTGTATTTGCTGAAACATGGCTATTTAAAAGAGATTATGTTGTCCAAGTGCATTTTAATAAAATGTTTCTTCAGTGTTTAATAAGCATGCTTACAGAAGAATGATACTACTCTTTCAATTCTTACCGGATGTTGTATTTAGCAACTGCTATCATTAAACTAAAGAAATGGATCAGTTAACAAAGTTAAAAATTTATGGTAGCAACATGTTAATCACTAAAGTCTCAAACAATGATTACAAAATGTTATTAAATTGAAGTTAAAGCAAACTTGTATATATTCTTGTATGTAAGGTTTCCATAATATTGCTTGATTGAAGATGAAAAGATAACTTAAATTTGATTAACCAACATCCTCACTTTTTATTTTCAAATTAATCATTCACGAACATATTTATTTACGGACATGATTGAAAATTCAGACATGACAAACATATCAATTTGATTCAAATTCTACTCAATTATTGTCGTAGCATATTCATACCATGTTGTACTTATTACATGTTCAACATAATACGATCAATTAGAATCTATTTGTAAAAATAAAAATAGATTATTTACAAAAAAATAATTAATATTCAAAAAAATAATTTTTTATATATAACATTAAAATTAATTTATTTGTATTTATTTATATTTTTATCTTTGTTTAATTTAATTCTCGGGATAAATTTATTTAATATTAATTATTAATTGAAAGACTTAAAATTTAAAACTATTGTATGAACTCTTACCCATGTGTTTTAAGTTTTTAGCATCGTATTCTCTTTTCGATTAAAGTAAGAAGGAAAAAGAAAACAAACATGGGTACCAAACCAATTCTTACGACTTCGGACTTAAGGTTTAACATGATATCCACGGCTTACCTTCTACCTACCACACAACCTAATCTTTTTTGTCATCCACAAACGATTCAAGAAAAAGTTTTTCTAATTAAATAGAAACCCTTTAGAAGAGATATGTTGAACAATTTTGTATATATTTTGACTTTTCTCTTTTAAAATTATAATTCCGATAAAAATATTTTTATTAAATAATTTATTTATTTACATTTGATCATTAAGCTGTGTCACGAGCGTAAAAGTCAACAATTCCTTTATAAAAAATAATCCTACTCTGCCTTTTAGTTTTACTTAATTCCAAACAACAATTGGGTATTGCATTAATTTAGCATTTTTGTAATTATCTTGCATTGACTTCAAGTCTTCGAGTTTGCTTTTTCCCTACGCACAAACACAGTGTTTGCTGGGGATGACTCTCGTGATCAATCAACTATCGTAAAGTCTGATGATTCCACTTAACGGAAAACCATTGGTCAGTTTTGTTGTCTTCTTGTAGGAAATTAAGATGTCGAGTGTAGTTGAATTTTCTGGGTAGCAAAACAACTTTGAAGAGTTAGGTGTGGAGTTTGGTTTAGACTTGCTCAGCAGTCCATGTGGCCATGTCAATCTTTGAGGGTCGCTTTCATTTTTTCAAAGAAAAATTACAAGATTTCTAAACCGATGAATTCTAAAGTTTTGTTAGTTAACTCAAGTCCAATGTGGAGTTGTTAACAAGTTGTTGTCCAGCTGCAACTTGCTTCTATTGTAGCAAATAAAGTGAAATAAAATATAATTTCAAGTTTAGAAATTTATCACATGCTAACCCTAACCATATACTTTTTAACTTAATCATCTGTAAAGATAAGTCAACAAAATTTTATCTTATTTGCAGCAGGTTATGTTTCTCTTCACCAGCTGCTTTGGCGTTCGGTGCAGAACAACCCCACAGGCCACAAAAAAATCAAAAGAATGTACATTTGTCAACATTTCCGTCTTGTCTTTCTTGTCTTGTAATAATGAACGTCTGATGATCTGTGTATATAATTACAGAGGATATCATATCACATTCACAATTAGAAGCAGCAAAATTATGGCAACAGACTTGAAGCTTTTCGGGTTTTGGGGCAGTCCATATGTGTTCAGGGTAGTATTAGCATTGAAGCTCAAGGGTGTTCCTTACGAATACATTGAAGAAGATATCTTCAATAAAAGCGCCAGGCTTCTAGAACTGAACCCAGTTCAAAAAACAGTTCCTGTGCTTGTTCATGAAAAGAAAGTGATTGTTCAATCGCTTGATATTCTTGAGTACATCGATGAGACTTGGCAACAACATCCATTGCTGCCTCAAGAAAAAGCCACAGCTTTATTTTGGGCTAACTTTGCCGATGAAAGGGTGAGTGTTCCTGTTCATTCAAACTCTGTTTAAAGCATGTATAGAATCGATAAAATGTTAAAGCTCAGCAAACGTATTACCAATGATTTTTCAGCTTATGAAATCAGCATGGAAGGCTGTGTGGACTAAAGCAGAGGAAAAAGAGATTGCCGTGAATGAAACAATAGAAGCTATGGAAAAGATAGAGAGAGAGCTTCAAGGAAAGTGCTTTTTCGGAGGAGAGAACATTGGGTATTTGGACATTGCACTTGCTTGGATTTCTTACTGGCTGCCTGTTTGGGAAGAAGTTGGATCAATTCAGATTCTGAATCCAGAAAAATTTCCAGCCGTTACAGCATGGAAGAGCAAGTTTCTCGACCACCCTTTGATCAAAGAAAACTTGCCACCTAAGGACAAGTTGGTCGTCCATTACCACAAGGACTGCAAAAAATGGGAGATTAACGCTGTACTCCGAGAACTGTCTGGAACAGATTAACCTTGAAAACGAGCAAATGAAAAGGATCCAAGTTCGAGTTGAAGTCATTACCATCGAAAAACTAGTTTGTTTTCTTCCTGTTGTGTTTGCTTTAACGAGTTCATAATTTATTTTGTACCTGTGTGAAATGTAATCGAGTGTTGAGAAAATAATGAAAAAAAAGTATGAACCATTATACTTGGATTGGCATAGATTAGTTTAAATTTTAGATTAAGATTACCTCTAATTTCATATCTTTCTATAGAAAATCTTATATTACAATAGCAACCAATCAAAAATAATTTTCACATGTAAATTCTTCGATTAAAATTAAGGCTATGGAATAGAGTTTCTGTTTGTTTGTTTTACATCATTGGAAATTAGGTGATCACTAAACTACCCTTTTTCAACAAGAAACTAGAGCAAATTTTTCCTCTCAATCAAGGATATTTTTGAGTTTAAATTGTTAATTATATTCTACTTTATGTCACTAACCATGATTACTTCGTTAACAAAAAACGTTGGGGACTCTGACGTGGAAAGTAGGAAAATGTCACTCTCGATCGCAAGCAACTGGGTCAATCTGACGCTAACTTATCCATTAAAAATGAACAAGGAAAGAAATCGTAGAACATATCTCCTAGTCGTAGGAAGAACAGTACAAGGTATATATAATTCGTGATGCTGTGTAGGGCCATAACTATTCAACGAGGTTAAGCTTTAAAATTGGAGCTTTAAATGCAGGAAGAGATGGTTTCAAGTTTCATTAGTGACAGCAGTGAATGTTATATAGGAATCTATTTTATTTGCGAAAAGAACATTTATTTTTATTTAACTCGTACATTATACTTGCATACACCCGCAGCAGTATTTCATGCCCACTCGGGCTTTTATTCCATAGGCTTTTGCCTTACTTACACAGCAAGCTTAACTTATGATATTGCATTCATTATTATTTGTTTTAGTCCCTCTGTGAGCTAGCCCGTGGACTAAGCACTGTCAACTCCTGCCTGCTGTATTTTAACCTCCGAGCATCCTCCCTGCAAACTTGTAAGGAGTTCGCAATCACGTCCTCCGGTAGCCCTCTGAACAATGAATTCCTTCCTACGATCTGGCTGGTCTGGGCAAGTCCGTCAGTCTTGAATGATATCCATTCGAATCCTTGGCTACTTGCCCTCTTCACCACTGCGAAGTGCTGCGGAACAACTAGCAGCTGACCCGCCTGGATTTCATCGTTAAATACGGTGTCTCCACTCTCTGACACAATTTGCACCCTGGCGCTGCCTCTTGTGACGTAAACTATGCTGTGTGCATTTATGTTCCAGTGTGGTGCCAGCATCGCATTCTGCATGTATTTATTTGCACATGCAAATGAGTTAATCGAAATAATTTTACGGAGAGATTACAAATATCCATCCATTTTCTTACCTTGTAAAGGACTCCTTTCTCAGCACTAAGTCGGATGTATCCAAGGACAGGAAGGTTCCCGGCGTTGACGGTGGTGACGCGTCCGGCTTGTGGGTTGTACACGTCAGCACGCGATGGGTCATTGATGTTGTACTTTAGCCTCGCTGTACAGGCAGTTTCCTCCATACCATTGTCCCTGCTGCCCCGTTTCTCACTTTCTTCATATTCTTGCTCTTGTTCGCTTCTTTCTGGCCTCAGCAATTGAAGATCGCCCTCAATTCTGACAATAACGCCCTTCTTCTCTGGCCTCTGCAGTCTCCTCACTAGTTCTGCGTTAACATTGAAAGCCTCCGCCAAAAGCTGCTCGTCAAACCCGCTCAAAATATTGCCGCCTTCGCTCTGTTCTTGCCTTCTGCCGCTGCCTCGGCTTTGAGTGCTACCTTCGAATTCTTCTTGTGGGCTTCCCCCAAGAAAGAATTTCTAGCGACAAAAAGGAAACAAATCAATTGAGTGGTTGCAATCATAAAAAGGCTTTAGTAATAGTAACCGACATTCTCTGCCGGAAACAGAATGTTACTTACCCTGAACTTTTGGTCAAGCTGGTTGGCGGAATTGCCAACGTCGACGAGTGCCACCACAACAAGCTGGGACTGCCCATTATTGTAGATCCAGTGAGCTACTCCAGCGGGCAAAGCAATTACATCACCTTCCCGGATTTGCCTTACTTTTTGGTGTTGATCTTGATATCTCGTGTTCTGTGATTGTGCTCCTTGGAATGTCTCGGCACAACCCGGGATCACAACTCCATGAAGGCCTTCACCTTCATTGATCATACAGAACGACAGTTCAACATGCTAGTAATGTACAATCCAAAAAAAACACACAAGATAATTAATCAATTTAATCAAGTAGTTGCCTTGAACGACGTAGAAAAGCTCGGGACCATTGTTGTACGAAGGCACAAGCAAGCCTCTCTGTCGGATAGTGTGTCGAAGCACCGCAACGTTAGCACATTGTAATTGTTCAGTGTTCTGGTTCCAGAACTCAGTGATGCCGGCCTCCGATTCGATCCGCTGTCGTGGCTCAAGGGCGCGGAGGTTCTGGATTTGGCACTCGGCTTGAAAGCGTTGCTGCTGCCCTTGTCGACGCGGTCTTCTTGATTGTACAACCTGCTCTATCTGAGCAACGCAGCTGTGGAATAGAATGAGAAATGCAAGACAGAAAGAGAGCAAAGAAGAGTAATTGGCCATGGTTATCCGGGTATAGAAAAAGAGAGGCTTAAATACTCGGCTATGATGAAGTGAAGGCTAGAGTGGGCTAGTATTTATAGGTGAAAAAGTTAATTGCTATTTAGAACGTGGCGAACGGTTTGGTAAAGCATTTTGGTTGTTTTGCATGTCAAAATGGCATTAAGTGTAGCATCCATGGATGCAAACACCCGAATTGTTTACACGTACTCAGATTCTCTTTGCGTACGTGCTGGCAATGGAGCAAGAAGAATGCATGCAGTCGGTTTGGTGTATAATGTTGGTACCTGGAAGATCGTCTCGATGGACATAGATCGAAGTGGTACATCAATCATCGTGCAGTTTCAGTGAATTATCAATATGCGATCAATTTGATGGCAAGATCAAACGGTTCTTGAAGTCCATGTCCAAGAGGACCAGCAGGTATCTCTGATTATTCGTCATCGTAGGCAGGTTTTTGCGTCTCGTGTCTTGTCTGTATTTGCATGCTACATGCATGTTTGCCAAACTCTAGATCTTTGACACATAGATCATTGTTTATTTGGCTCACAGGCATGTAGCGATGAGAAGCTGAGAAGTATTCAAGTTTGCTTTGGCCTGTTTGTATTTGGAAGCTTGTTTCAATGTGTCTCTTAGAGCGATGAATGAATCTATGCTCGATTGCTGGTGAAATTAATTCTCTTACAATTTTACGTGAATTGTGTGTTGGTTTTTGTCATATAATCTTCAGTTGATAACACTATGGACTCTCAATGATCCTCACAACATACTTGAAGAGATTTCTATGAATTTAATAATCTTAAGTTAAAAAAGAAATCTCTTTAGTAATATCCATAATCTTTGTTGAAGAATGCGTACTATGCATGTTCTTATATCATCTTTTCCATGAACAACATATAGCTCTTTTTTTTGTGTGAGAAAATTTTAAGTGGTTTAATTTTATTAGACCAATAATTGAACCCTATTTAATAGAAAAAATTTTAAACAAAAATAAAAAATTTGTTTATTAGTAGTGAATTAAAAATTATAATTTTTTAGTTAGATTAATTAAATAAAAATTTTTAATTTAATTTTTTATTTATTATCAATTAATAAATTTATAATTTTTAACTTAATCATGTTAATAGAGAAGTTAATAAAATTTTATGTTTGTTGCATAAGGTTATGTATAAAATTTTATCTTTATAGCAGAAGGTTATGTATAGATAAGTAATTGAAAAGTTAGGAACAAAATCATCCTATTCATGTCTTGGAGCTGACAGCTGTTATGTTTGCACTCAAGATTTGGAGACATTATCTTTATGGAGAAAGGTGTGAGATATATACAAATCACAAAAGTCTTAAATACTTTTTCACTCAAAAGGAATTAAATATGAGACAACGTAGATGGCTTGAGTTAGTAAAGAATTATGATTGTACAATAAAGTATCACCTAGGGAAGGCAAATGTTGTTGGGGATATTCTGAGTAGAAAATCTATGGGACATATGGCAGCACTTATATCCATTTAGAGACAAATTCTTTCAGATTTTTAGAAGTTTAATATTGAAGTGGTGAGAGGTAACAATCATGTTTTTAATGCACAATTATCCTTACAACTCACTTTGATAAAGAAAATTAAAGAAGTACAAAGGGGTGACAAATATATGAAAGAGATCATAGCGGAAGTTTTAGTGGTTAAAAAATCTAGATTCATGGTGGAAGATGATAGAGAACTACATTTTAAAGGTAGGCTTTGTGTGCCTAATGATTATGATTTGAAGTATGAATTTTGTTGGAAGCTCATAACTTTCCATATGTCATACACCCAGGTAGTACAAAGATGTATTGGAATTTACAAGATATATATTGGTGGAATTATAAGAAGAAAGTCATACACCCATGTAGCACAAAGATGGATCAGAATTTGCGAGATATATATTGGTGGAATGATATGAAGAAAGAAATTGCACAATTTGTTCAACAATGTTAGACATGTCAGCAAGTCAAAACAGAGCATTAGAGACCATCTATATTGTGAAACCTTTATTAATTCCAAAATGGAAATGGGAACATATAGCCATGGACTTTATTATTGGGTTACAAAACACACAAAAGGGCTTTAATGTCGTTTAGGTGATTATTGACACGTTGACAAAGGTAGCACATTTTATTCTTATGTGAATTATTTACACAATGGATAAGTATGCACAAATTTATGTTGATGAGATTATGAGACTACATGGAGTTTCTACTTCTACTGTTTCATATAGAGATCCAAAATTCACATTAATATTTTGGAAAAGTTTGCAAGGAGCCATGGGTACGAAATTAAACTTTAGTATTGCTTTTCACCCGCAATCTAATCGACAATATGAAAGAACCATACGAATTCTTGAAAATATATTATAAGCTTGTGTAATGGATTTCAAAGTTAATTGGGGCATACATTTATCAACTATGGAGTTTGCGTACAACAATAGTTATCAATCTACAATTGGTACGACTCCTTATGAAGCTCTTTATGGAAGGTAATGTAGATCTCTAATGCATTACAATGAGGTTGGAGAAAGAAAATTGATAGGACCAAAGATAATTCAACAAATATATGAAGCCATTGAAAAATTAGAATAAGAGTAGCTCAAAGTAGACAAAAGAGCTATACAGACAATCAAAGAAAAAGCTTAGAATTCATTGTAGGTGACAAGGTATTTTTTAAAAGTTGCTCTAATGAAAGGGATTATTAGATTTGGTAAAAAGGAAAAATTAAGTCCAAGATTTATTGTTGCTTTTGAGATACTTTAATAAGTAGAAGATGTGACTTACAAACTAACTCTTCCTCCCTCATTATCTAGAGTTCATAATGTGTTTCATGTGTTTATGCTATGTAAATATGTTCCTGACTTAACACATGTATTAAGTTATAAACCCTTCCAGCTTAAAGAAGATTTAACCTATGAGGACACGTTTATTCAAGTTTTAGACTGCAAAAAGCAAGTGTTACGTACTAGAAAGATTTCTTTTGTGAAAGTTTTTTATGGCGAAACCACTTGATAGAGGAACCAACTTGGGAGCGAGAAGTGGAAATGCAAGAAAAATGTAACGCCCTAAAATTTTACTAGTGCCGAACAATACTAAATCATTCAATTGAAAGGTTTAGTTATATGAAGAATTTAAGGTCTAAGCAGATTACATATGTTTTGTGATAGTTTATGAAATTTTATGAATATTATATTTTTTATTATAGGTCTAAGCGTTTAACTTAGTATTTATTATGATCGCCAAAAGGTAAATATATTGAACTTTTTAAAATAGAATCACAATAAACATATGTACATATTTGAATATATTTTTTAAAATATTTTTCAATTATAAATTTTTATAAAAGTATTATTTTGATATTATTATATGTTTATGTGAGTGTTTATAAGTATATGTGCTATTGTAATAGTGATTATTTATGATTATATTATTGTAATCATTCTTATGTCACACGCATTGGCATTTAAGCATGAATATATGCATTGTATTTAAAATAATGAGAAAGTGTTTTTGTAAGAAAAATATTTATAAAAGTTAAATTTTGTTTGCTAAGATATAAAATTTCACTACTTTCTTAGTAGGCAATTATAAGTTATATAGAGACTTTATTGTTCAGTGTGGTTATTTCTTCAAGTTTGGTAATTAAAACTAATTTAAGCACCCTGCTCTACAACAGAAAAAATTAACATTTATAGAACTATTAAACACTATCACAAAGTACATATAGTCTCATTAGACCTCAAATTTTACATAAACTCAAGCATTTTCATTGTTTAAACTTAATCACTTATCCTAATAATATTATATCATATAGTGAGTAACTTTAAAACATTAATTTTTTAAAAATATAATACATTTTCAAACATTATAAAATTTTATAAAGATTATAAAGACACATAGACAGTTTACATTATTAAAAATTTTTATTTCAAATTCGTTCTGTAACTATTCAAAATAAATTTTATTTTCAAAGTATCAAATTTTGTCAAATGGAAATTGACGGTAAACTATTTTTATTCAAAATTTCATAACGAATTATAACTATACAATTTTACTATAAAATTTTAATATAATTAACTAGACATAATTAGAAATCAGTATATAAAATTTTTTAATTTTTTATAATATTTTGGTTTACTAAAATAATTTCATCATTCAATTCTTTTATAAAAACGAGAAATTTTTTATATTTTAGAGGCAGATTTAAAAATTATTAAAAATTAAAAATATAATAATTTTTTATCAAAAGAATTCATGATAACTCTAGAGACATTTAATTTACTAAAGTTTCAATAAATTTAAAACATAGAATTTCATAAAATTCACGAATTTAGTCATTATCATAATATTATCTTTGCAAAAATTATATATTTTTTTAATTATCTTTTAGCAAATAAAAAACTCTTAATTTCTTAATCATGAAAATTTAACTTTAACGTGACAATCTAATTACGAGTTTCAATTATCATATTTTATAAAATTTAATAATAAAAATTAATTATTACCAATAACAAATCATTAATTCAAAGACTAATATAAAACAAAGAAAAAAAATTTACTATTTTTCCTACTTTTGTCTCTTCCCTGTGTTCTCTTTCTTCTTTTTTTTTCGTACAGGTACGTTTAAACCCTAAACATGCATAAACCCTTCTATTTATACTAATATAATCTATTAATTCAATCCATAATTGAACTCTTTTTATCTTTTTGATGCAAAATTTATAATTTATTCTCAAAATTTATAATTATTTTCTATACAATACATATATCCAAAAAATATAATTTATTATCTATATATAAATATATAATGTATGTTAAAAGAAACTAGGGTGTTACAGTTTTTTTTCCTGTTGTGTTTGCTTTTATGAGTACATAATTTATTTAGTACTTGTGTGAAATGTAACTGAGTATTGAGAACGTAATGGAACAAGTATGAAATACTATACTTGGATTGGCACAAATGCTGGGTGCAGCCATAAGTATTCAAAGAGCTTAAGCTTCAAAATTGGAGCTTTAAATGCAGGCAGAGATGGTTTCAAGTTCCATTAGTGACAGCAGTGAATGGTATATAAGAATATATTTTATTTGCGAAAAGAACTTTTATTTTTATTTAACTCGTACATAAAACTTGCATACACCCGCGGCAGTATTTCATGCCCACTCGGGCTTTTATTCCATAGGCTTTTGCCTTACACAGCAAGCTTAACTTATGATATTGCATGCATTATTATTTGTTTTAATCCCTCTGTGAGCTAGACCGTGGACTAAGCACTGTAAACTCCTGCCTGTTGTATTTTAACCTCCGAGCATCCTCCCTGGAAACTTGTAAGGAGTTCGCAATCACGTCCTCCGGTAGCCCTCTGAACAATGAATTCCTTCCTACGATCTGGCTGGCCTGGGCAAGTCCGTCAGTCTTGAATGATATCCATTCGAATCCTTGGCTACTTGCCCTCTTCACCGCTGCGAAGTGCTGTGGAACAACTACCAGCTGACCCGCCTGGATTTCATCGTTAAATACGATGTCTCCACTCTCTGACACAATTTGCACCCTGGCGCTTCCCCTTGTGACGTAAACTATGCTGTGTGCATTTATGTTCCAGTGCGGTGCCAGCATCGCATTCTGCATGTATTTATTTGCACATGTAAATGAGTTAATCGAAATAATTGTACCGAGATATTACAAATATCCATCCATTTTCTTACCTTGTAAAGGACTCCTTTCTCAGCACTAAGTCGGATGTATCCAAGGACAGGAAGGTTCCGGGCGTTGACGGTGGCGACGCGTCCGGCTTGTGGGTTGTACACGTCAGCACGTGATGGGTCATTGATGTTGTACTTTAGCCTCGCTGTACAGACAGTTTCCTCCATACCATTGTCCCTGCTGCCCCGTTTCTCACTTTCTTCATATTCTTGTTCTTGTTCGCCTCTTTCTGGCTTCAGCAATTGAAGATCTCCCTCAACTCTGACAATAACACCCTTCTTCTCTGGCCTCTGCAGTCTCTTCACTACTTCTTTGCTAACGTTGAAAGCCTCCGCCAAAAGCTGTTCGTCAAACCCGCTCAAAATATTGCCGCCTTCGCTCTGTTCTTGCCTTCTGCCGCTGCCTCGGCTTTGAGTGCTACCTCCGAATTCTACTTGTGGGCTTCCCCCAAGGAAGAATTTCTAGCGACAAAAAGAAAAAAAATCAATTGAGTGATTGCAATCATAAAAAGGCTTTAATAGTGTTAACCCACATTCTCTGCCGGAAACAGAATGTTTCCTTACCCTGAACTTCTGGTCAAGCTGGTTGGCGGAATTGCCAACGTCGACGAGTGCCACCACAACAAGCTGGGACTGCCCATTATTGTAGATCCAGTGAGCTACTCCAGCGGGCAAAGCTATTACATCACCTTCCCGGATTTGCCTTACTTTTTGGTGTTGATCTTGATATCTCGTGTACTGTGATTGTGCTCCTTGGAATGTCTCGGCACAACCCGGGATCACAACTCCATGAAGGCCTTCACCTTCATTGATCATACACAACGACAGTTCAAAATGTTACTGATGTGCAATCCAAAGAAAAAAAAACACAAGATAATTAATCAATTTAATCAAGTAGTTGCCTTGAACGACGTAGAAAAGCTCGGGACCATTGTTGTACGAAGGCACAAGCAAGCCTCTCTGTCGGATAATGTGTCGAAGCACCGCAACGTTAGCGCATCGTAATTGTTCAGTGTTCTGGTTCCAGAACTCGGTGATGCCGGCCTCTGATTCGATCCGCTGTCTTGGCTCAAGGGCGCGAAGGTTCTGGATTTGGCACTCGGCTTGGAAGCGTTGCTGCTGCCCTTGTACACCCGGGCTTCTTGATTCTACAACCTGCTCTATCTGAGCAACGCAGCTATGGAAAGGAATGAGAAATGCAAGACAGAAAGGGAGCAAAGAAGAGTAATTGGCCATGGTTATGAGGGTATAGAAAAAGAGAGGCTTAAAGACTCGGCTAAGATGAAGTGAAGACTAGAGTGGGCTATTATTTATGGGTGAAAAAGTAAATTGCTGTTTAGGACGTGGCGAACGGTTTGGTAAAGCATTTTGGTTGTTTTGCATGTCAAAATGGCATTAAGTGTAGCATCCATGGAAGCAAACACCCGAATGGTTACACGTACTGGGATTCTCTTTGCGTACGTGCTGGCAATGGAGCAAGAAGAATGCATGCAGTCGGTTTGGTGTATAATGTTGGTACCTGGAAGATCGTTTCGATGGACATAGATCGAAGTGGTACATCAATCATCATGCAGTTTCAGTGAATTATCAATATGCGATCAATTTGATGGCAAGATCAAACGGTTCTTGAAGTCCATGTCCAAGAGGACCAGCAGGTATCTCTGATTATTCGTCATCGTAGGCAGGTTTTTGCGTCTCGTGTCTTGTCTGTATTTGCATGCTACAAGCATGTTTGCCAAACTCTAGATCTTTGACACATAGATTATTGTTTATTTGGCTCAGAGGCATGTAACGATGAGAAGCCGAGAAGTATTCAAGTTTGCTTTGGCCTGTTTGTATTTGGAAGCATGTTTTAATGTGTCTCTTGGAGCGATGAATGAATCTATACTCGATTGCTGGTGAAATTAATTCTCTTAAAATTCTACGTGGATTGTGTGTTGGTTTTTGTCATATAATCTTCAGTTGATAACACTATGGATTCTCCATGATCATACTTGAGAAAATTTGAGGAGATTTCTGCGAATTTGGTAATCCTAAGTTAAAGGGATTTCTCTTTAGTTATCTCCATAATCACAGTGGAAGAATGCGTACTATAAATGTTCTTAAATTATCTTTTCTATCAACAACATGAAGCTGAAACAATTTTAAGTGGTTTAATTTTATTATGAAATCTCATTTAATAAAAGAAAATTAAATAAAAATTAAAAATTTTATTTATTAACAGTGAATTAAAAATTATTAAAAAAATTATAATTTTTTATTATATTAATTAAATAATAAATTTTAATTTATTTTTTTATTATCAATAAATAAATTTATAATTTTTAACTTCATCCTGTTAATAGATAGGTTAATAAAATTTTATCTTTGTTGCAGAAAGTTATGTATCTCTTGACCAGCAGCTTCCGCGTCCGCAGAAATCAAGAATCAAGAGTGTGCATTCGTCAACATTTCCGTCTTGTCTTTCTTGTCTTGTAATAATGAGCACCTGATGATTTGTGTATATAATTACAGAGGGATATCATATCACATTCACAATTAGAAGCGGCAAAATTATGGCAATGGACTTGAAGCTTTTCGGGTTTTGGGGCAGTCCATATGTGTTCAGGGTAGTATTAACATCGGAGCTCAAGGGTGTTCCTTATGAATACATTGAAGAAGATATCTTCAATTAAAGCGCCAGGCTTCTGGAACTTAACCCGGTTCAAAAAACTGTTCCTGCGCTTGTTCATGAAAAGAAAGTGATTGTTCAATCGCTTGATATTCTTGAGTACATCGATGAGACTTGGCAACAACATCCATTGCTGCCTCAAGAAAAAGCCACAGCTTTATTTTGGGCTAACTTTGCCGACGAAAGGGTGAGTGTTCCTGTTCATTCAAACTCTGTTTAAAGCATGTATAGAATCGATAAAATGTGAAAGTTCAGTAAACGTATTACCTATGATTTTTCAGCTTATGAAATCTGCATGGAAGGCTATGTGGACTAAAGCAGAGTAAAAAGTGAGTGCTGTGAAAGAAACAATAGAAGCTATGGAGAAGATAGAAAGAGAGCTTCAAGGAAAGTGCTTTTCCGGAGGAGAGAACACTGGGTATTTAGACATTGCACTTGCTTGGATTTCTCACTGGCTGCCTGTTTGGGAAGAAGTTGGATCAATTCAGATTCTGAATCCAGAAAAATTTCCAGCCATTACTGCATGGAAGAGCAAGTTTCCCGACCACCCTGTGATCAAAGAAAACTTACGACCTAATGACTAGTTGGTCGTCTATTACCACAAGGACTGCAAAAAATGGGAGATTAGCGCTGTACTCCATGAGTTGTCTGGAACAGATTAACCTTGAAAACGAGTAAATAAAACGGATCCAAGTTGACTTGAGGTCATTGACTTGGAGTGTGTTTTTGTGACCCTCTCAAATTTCCAATAATATTAAAATATTTATAAATTTATACAATTATAAAATTTTATATAACTAAAAAAATTTACAAATAAATTAATTAATCAAATTACCTTTTATAATAAATAACCACAAATCTTTAAAATAAATTTTAAAATTAAAAATAATAGAATGGAATAAAATTCTCAAAAATTTTAATGCTTAAGAAACTAAATGACAGTATAAAGTTCAATTAAAACCGTTTTCTAAATGTAAAACTTTTAATTATTTGAAATCACAATAAATTATAGTAAATTTTAAGTTCAGTATGTGTATTACTTTTTTTATATACATAAATTACGTACAAATCTATATACAATACATGCATATGATATAACATGAGATGAACATATACGCATTTTAAAATTTTTGTGACACTTAAATACTATGTAAAATTTTTTAAAATTTTTTTTAAGAATATCATTTTTCAATTACCTCTTAATAAAATTTTATATATCACTTATCATTAAATAAGCTAACGTCATTCATCAATGACACACTGTATATGAAGTAAGCACAAGTGAGATATGTAATTTTTTAAAACAAAACAATAAACACTCGTACCCGAAAATAAGAGTCACAACACTCAGTACCCGAAAATAATAGTCACACCCTTACTCTGACCATCAATGAGTCCTCCTGCATGCACAAATATTTCTTCACACGAATGTGAAGACCACCATACCCAAGATACCCCTAAAGCCTCTCCCATATTATATGAAACAATAAACAATAATAATAATACTAAATCTGAAAGAATAACCACAATAAACAATAAAAATTTTTATATGACTTACAATTGCTTATTAAGAAAATAATGAAATTTAATATCTTAGAACATAAAATTCAACTTTTGTAAGTACTTTTCTTAAAAAACACTTTCACGTTACTTTAAACATAAAGACCATATTTATGATTAAATGTCAATGCACGTGACATAAAAATAATCACAATAACATGTATCTTATAAATACTCACATAAATATATAATAATGTCAAAACAATACTTTTATAAAAATTTATTTAGTACTTGTGTGAAATATAACCGAGTATTGAGAAAATAACAAAAAAAGTATGAACTATTATACTTGGATTGGCATAAATTAGTTTAAATTTTAGATTAAGATTACCTCTACTTTCATATCTTCCCATACAAAATCTTATATTACAATAGGAAGTAATCAAAAATGATTTTCACATGTAAATTTTTCAATTAAAATTAAGGCTATGGAATAGAGTTTATGTTTGTTTGTTTTACATCCTTAGAAATTAGGTGATCACTAAACTACCCTTTTTCAACAAGAAAGTAGAGCCAATTTTTTCCTCACATTCAAGGATATTTTTGGAGTTTAAATTGTTAATTATATTATACTTTATGTCACTAATCATGAGTACTACATTAACAAAAAACGTTTGGGATTTTGACGTGGAAAATAGGAAAATGTCACACTCGATCGCAAACAACTGGGTCAATCTGTCGCTAAATTCTGCATTAAAAATGAACATGGAAAGAAATCGAGGAACATATCTCCTAGTCGTAGGAAGAATAGTACAAGGTATGTATAATTCGTGATGCTGTGTAGGGCCATAACCATTCAACGAGGTTAAGCTTCAAAATTGGAGCTTCAAATGCAGGAAGAGATGGTTTCAAGTTTCATTAGTGACAGCAGTGAATGGTACATAAGAATATATTTTATTTGCGAAAAGAACTTTTATTTTTATTTAACTCGTACATAAAACTTGCATACACCCGCGGCAGTATTTCATGCCCACTCGGGCTTTTATTCCATAGGCTTTTGCCTTACTTACACAGCAAGCTTAACTTATGATATTGCATGCATTATTATTTGTTTTAGTCCCTCTGTGAGCTAGACAGTGGACTAAGCACTGTAAACTCCTGCCTGTTGTATTTTAACCTCCGAGCATCCTCCCTGGAAACTTGTAAGGAGTTCGCAATCACGTCCTCCGGTAGCCCTCTGAACAATGAATTCCTTCCTACGATCTGGCTGGTCTGGGCAAGTCCGTCAGTCTTGAATGATATCCATTCGAATCCTTGGCTACTTGCCCTCTTCACCGCTGCGAAGTGCTGTGGAACAACTACCAGCTGACCCGCCTGGATTTCATCGTTAAATACGGTGTCTCCACTCTCTGACACAATTTGCACCCTGGCGCTGCCCCTTGTGACGTAAACTATGCTGTGTGCATTTATGTTCCAGTGTGGTGCCAGCATCGCATTCTGCACGTATTTATTTGCACATGCAAATGAGTTAATCGAAATAATTGTACCGAGATATTACAAATATCCATCCATTTTCTTACCTTGTAAAGGACTCCTTTCTCAGCACTAAGTCGGATGTATCCAAGGACAGGAAGGTTCCGGGCGTTGACGGTGGCGACGCGTCCGGCTTGTGGGTTGTACACGTCAGCACGTGATGGGTCATTGATGTTGTACTTTAGCCTCGCTGTACAGACAGTTTCCTCCATACCATTGTCCCTGCTGCCCCGTTTCTCACTTTCTTCATATTCTTGTTCTTGTTCGCTTCTTTCTGGCTTCAGCAATTGAAGATCGCCCTCAACTCTGACAATAACGCCCTTCTTCTCTGGCCTCTGCAGTCTCCTCACTACTTCTTTGTTAACGTTGAAAGCCTCCGCCAAAAGCTGTTCGTCAAACCCGCTCAAAATATTGCCGCCTTCGCTCTGTTCTTGTCTTCTGCCGCTGCCTCGGCTTTGTGTGCTACCTTCGAATTCTTGTTGTGGGCTTCCCCCAAGGAAGAATTTCTGGCGACAAAAAGGAAAAAAATCAATTGAGTGATTGCAATCATAAAAAGGCTTTAATAATATTAACCGACATTCTCTGCCGGAAACAGAATGTTTCCTTACCCTGAACTTCTGGTCAAGCTGGTTGGCGGAATTGCCAACGTCGACGAGTGCCACCACAACAAGCTGGGACTGCCCATTATTGTAGATCCAGTGAGCTACTCCAGCGGGCAAAGCTATTACATCACCTTCCCGGATTTGCCTTACTTTTTGGTGTTGATCTTGATATCTCGTGTACTGTGATTGTGCTCCTTGGAATGTCTCGGCACAACCCGGGATCACAACTCCATGAAGGCCTTCACCTTCATTGATCATACACAACGACAGTTCAAAATGTTACTGATGTGCAATCCAAAAAAAAACACAAGATAATTAATCAATTTAATCAAGTAGTTGCCTTGAACGACGTAGAAAAGCTCGGGACCATTGTTGTACGACGGCACAAGCAAGCCTCTCTGTCGGATAGTGTGTCGAAGCACCGCAACGTTAGCACATTGTAATTGTTCAGTGTTCTGGTTCCAGAACTCAGTGATGCCGGCCTCTGATTCGATCCGCTGTCTTGGCTCAAGGGCGCGAAGGTTCTGGATTTGGCACTCGGCTTGGAAGCGTTGCTGCTGCCCTTGTCCACGCGGGCTTCTTGATTCTACAACCTGCTCTATCTGAGCAACGCAGCTATGGAAAGGAATGAGAAATGCAAGACATAAAGGGAGCAAAGAAGAGTAATTGGCCATGGTTATCAGGGTATAGAAAAAGAGAGGCTTAAAGACTCGGCTACGATGAAGTGAAGACTAGAGTGGGCTAGTATTTATAGATGAAAAAGTAAATTGCTGTTTAGGACGTGGCGAACGGTTTGGTAAAGCATTTTGGTTGTTTTGCATGTCAAAATGGCATTAAGTGTAGCATCCATGGCTGCAAACACCCGAATTGTTTACACGTACTCAGATTCTCTTTGCGTACGTGCTGGCAATGGAGCAAGAAGAAAGCAAGCAGTCGGTTTGGTATATAATGTTGGTACCTGGAAGACGGTTTCGATGGACATCGATCGAAGTGGTACATCAATCATCATGCAGTTTCAGTGAATTATCAATATGCGATCAATTTGATGGCAAGATCAAACGGTTCTTGAAGTCCATGTCCAAGAGGACCAGCAGGTATCTCTTATTATTCGTCATCGTAGGCAGGTTTTTTCGTCTCGTGTCTTGTCTGTATTTGCATGCTGCATGCATGTTTGCCAAACTCTATATCTTTGACACATAGATCATTGTTTATTTGGCTCAGAGGCATGTAGCGATGAGAAGCTGAGAGGTGTTCAAGTTTGCTTTGGCCTGTTTGTATTTGGAAGCCCTTGATGTTTGGCTAAATTATAGATACATCCATCAACTTACGGCCTTGAACATACAAATTCATGAGAGGTAAAATAAAAAATTTGACCAATCTAGAACACCAGAGGGTAGCTGTGCAACACTGCCCGCCGGGTTAATGAGTTTTTGTAAAACCCGAATGTAAGATGGGCCGTGCCATGTGAACCCATTTGTAATTGATCCGCAGTTCAACTGTGTACTAACACTAGTTTCTAAAATTGTGCGATTAAGCTCGTTGTGATAAGGCGAACGAACGAGAAACAAAGAGCCACTTGTCTTTCAGTTTGCTCAGGTCCATCATTAGATTGCTCTTTTGGTTTTATAAGGGCCGGAGCCTTTGATGAGCAAGAAGCCGATGTTGTAATTCTTGAGGATGATTCTTTGAAACAAGAGTTCCATAAGCAAGCGCATGAGACTCAAGCAGTATTAATGGCCACGTCAACTACTTTCTCTCCGATTTATCCATTGCGCTCTACCACCGCCACCACCACTCGCATTGTCTCTCAGCTTAACCTCACTCGCCATTTGATTCAGCCATTTTCAGATGCCGGAAGAAGAAGCAGAAGAAGAAGAAGAACAGAGCTTGTTAGGAAAAGTTCTGTAAAGACACCAATCAGTGCAAAACAAGCAGATAAGAATGCCTTGCAGTACAGGAAGCTTGGAGACTCGGATCTTGAAATCAGTGAAATCACTTTGGGAACTGTAAGAATTTCGTTTTATTGAAAAAGGGGTGTTGCATATTTTTGTATGAAAGCTGTTTGTCTTTCATTATTGGTAGCAATGGGATTTCATGTTTGTTTTATTTTCGAATTTGAGTTTTTAATTTTTTAATTGAATTGAATTGGGTGATCAATTGTTAGTTATTTCGTGTATTGTGGCGGGAATGTCTGTTTTCTTTCCAATTTAAGGAAAGTGTTTTCTTTGTTTTGCTTGGTATTTGAAAAAACTGAAAGCTGCTCTGCATTTACACTTTTATGATAGTTTCTAATTCATCGTATATTAGTTAGATTTTGGTACGCATGATAACATTTTTGCTTACCTGGTTGTTTTGACAACCAAATGAGCATTTGATTGAATTATCCTAATTTTGAAAGATATGCCAAGCTCTTCATTGAAATATGAAAACAACTTGTTATCCAAACTGTAAAAACTTTCACGTTGGGAAAATTACAATTCTTCTACTCATCATGCTTTGACATCAACTCTATTAATCACCAAAAAGAAAAGAATGAAAAAGAAATGCAAATTTGTAATTGCTCAAGTCAGAAGTGTTCACATACTAAAAAGTGTTCACTATATCAATGTCAAAATGCTTCTTTTGTATCCCTGTCATAATATTCCTACGTCTTTCAAATCCATGAGTGTGCTATGTTGGATCCTGAATTGAAGAAATTCAAGTTATTTGCAAGTCTCACAGTAATATGATAACTTGTGGGCTACTTGGAAGGAATGTGTGATTTAGGAATTGATTGATGGAAGTTGTCATTATGTTTGAGAGATACTAAATAATATGGAAGATTTTTATTTTTCAGTTAGTCTTATATCATTATTTTGATGTTAGATTATGTAGCCTGTTCCCAAATTTTGAAGATTGAATTATTATTGGTATACTGTCAAGTGTTATTTTGCATGATGAAGTCTTTAATCTTTCAGATGACATTTGGGCAACAAAACTCAGAGAAAGAAGCTCATGAAATGCTTAGTTATGCATTCGAACACGGCATCAATATTCTTGACACTGCAGAGGCTGTAACTTCACTTGCTCATTAGCTATACATACATGCAAATGGAGATGTGCATACAAAACCTTTAAACCTGCACCTGTGCTGCTACTAACCAACAAACAGAGTCTAAAGTCTTCTTTCCATGAGCAATTTTATACTGATCCATTTCATTTTTAGTCTTTCCTTCAAATCACCTTTAACTTGATGTATATTCCTCTACTTTTTAATTGCTACCAGTGCAATCATTACTTTATTGTCAAAAGCTTTATTGAATTTTCAGATAATAAGAAAATAAAATAAAAAAGAAAAAGAAAAAGAAAGATAACAAGTAAGAAAAGCCTGGACTGGAACTTGTCTTATCTTCTCAAATCTTGAATTCATAATGCAAAATATTGTAACATTTGCTTTAATTTGAGATTAATGTGTGCATTATAACTAGTTTGCATTTCTCTCATATTCTCAGTTAGTTATTACAGTGATTCTTTGCCTTTTGTCTTACAGTACCCAGTTCCAATGAAGAAGGAAACACAAGGAAAAACAGATCTCTTTGTTGGTCGCTGGCTGAAGTCTCAGCCCCGTGATAAGGTTTGACCTATCACGGATGACTTGCTTGATGCATGTTTCTTCTATATAAATGCATAACAAAGATTTTTAATGTCTTAGTTATCTTCATTATCTTTGATTTTTACAAATGGATCAAATCAGCTTACTTCAAGGCACACTGTTTCCTCAAATGCCTGCAATTTGACACAAGGCAGCAATGAAATCTGAATTCATGGTTATTCTTTAGAAAATTTTGATTTCTAAATTTAGTACATTAAATGTCAGCTGAACTGAATATGATAGAAAATTAAATTATGAGTGGCAGTTTACAGATTGAAGAACTCTTGAGTTGTAACTTTTAAATTTATTGCAGAATTGTGAAACTGATTTTTCGGTGGCATCAGTCAAAAATCAGTTTCCTTGTTGCATCTTGTATATATTTCATAGCAATTCTTGTTACTGAGTAGATAAATTGACAATGATAGACAAACTTCTGCTTCTGGGCTGAAGTGACTAAATTGTTTATTTTGCTTACCTGTAAATTGTATTTAAACTTGATGTCAAAATTGCTGCCCTCCTATCTAGACCTGTTAGTATTTTTTTTCTTGTCAACCCTCATACCATACCTCTTGAGTAATGGCTTCATTAAATATTTGTGAAAATTCCTCGTATTGTTTTGCGAAGATGATGTGGAAGATATATTATGTATTAAAGAAAGGAAGAATCTGGCATTTGAATACTTGCAGATTATTGATATTCATGTTTGTATCAATTATGGATAGGTTATTGTTGCAACAAAAGTTTGTGGTTACTTAGAACAGTCTGCCTATTTGCGTGACAATGCAAAAGTTCTGCGGGTTGATGCTGCAAACATAAAAGAAAGTGTAGAAAAAAGCCTTAAACGCTTGAACACGGATTGCATTGACCTATTGCAAATTCACTGGTAACTTATGGTTTCCATATTACTTATCAACTTAGAAAATAAAATCTTACCGGTTGTATTGTTTCCTGATTTGCAGTTGTTCGTTGACATATATTATTAGTACGTATTTACTATTAAATATGCCTTAACTGGAGTCAGCTGTGGCTAAAAATCTGTTCCATTTTTGTATGACATGCCATCTGTCAAAGTCAAGCGAAATCTTTGTCAACTAATTGGATTCTCTCTGTAACATGCCGGTTCTGATTCAGAATATTTAAACAGATTAGTTGGTGATTAATATTGAAAGTAATTTTTACTTTGACAGGATGCAAATGAGAACTTGAAGTTTTAGGGGTGATTTTTGATGGAATCCCTTTAAATATTAGATAACATGATATGTAGAATGTAGAAAAAATTTTAAGTTGCATAAAACTAGGGAGGAAGTTGTCATTGCAGCATGCTTGATGGTGGATTATGGTCTACCATTTTGCAGGGAGATTAGGCCTCTCCCTCCCTTACAAAACAGAGGAAGGCAAATTATAATCTTGTTATCTAGTAAGACAATTAGGAGACAACATAAGTCGTACTATATGGAAGTTTACTTTGCAATGTATTATAGTGTTACCAGATCAAGTATTGGATGTTGAATGTGAGGGAGTGAAGTTTCATATGGCTTAAAATTACTGCAGATGACTGGACCCTTTCTTTTGTTCTTAGATTCCCACCATCTTTAACACAAGTTTTTATATAAAATAGTTTGATTAACTTGTGGACAAATACTTTTTAATATCTACTTCCTGTGAACATGTGCAAGCAGTCAAATAAGAATGAGTTTCTTTGTAAAGAAATATAAGAGTCAGATTTGTAGAATGAAGCTTTCTGAAAAATTCTTTTTCAACTTTCATTCCAGGCCAGATCGCTATGTGGCATTATTTGGTGAATTTACATATGATTATTCAAAATGGAGGCCGAGCGTGCCATTTGTAGAGCAACTGAGAGCCTTTCAAGAACTTATTGATGAAGGGAAGGTAATTTGTGCTAAAGAGAGAACTTTTGCTTCAGGTGACAAATAGCTGTTTTGTAAGGATTCAAAAGAACAATTATCTGATGATCTGTATAGAAAAAGTAAACTATCCTGTATGTGCAGTCCTGTATGTGCAGTGATGTAATAGAACATCTTTTGGTGTTCTTCAAAGAGACCTCTTGATAAGTGCAATCTGTTGAGTGCCTTGATCACAAAAGGATTGGGCATCTCGGTATCCATACAGTGTATATAACATGAAACAAGAATAATGGATTGCAGATGCTGTGTTCCATTGCATCTAAGATAAAATGCTGCTTGTTTGTATTGTCAGAGTCTCATCTCCGTAACTGTTATGTATGGTGCTTTTCAACTTTTATAGGTCCGTTACATTGGTGTTTCCAATGAGACTTCATACGGAGTGATGGAGTTTGTTCATGCAGCTAAAGTTGAAGGACTACCAAAGATTGTTAGCATCCAAAATAGTTACAGTCTGCTAGTTAGATGTCCTTTCGAAAGTAAGTTCTCTTTTAATACTATATCATTGTATCGTTATAAAAATGGAAATTTTGAAATGCAGGCTTCTCCAGTGTTAGATTTTTCTGTGTTTATTGTACATCTAGATTTCTCATAAGTATTTATCCTGTTTTTAGAATCCTGAAAGAGTGTTTACCAAGTCACACTTGAACCCATTTGATTGTACAATAAATAGTTAACAGAATTAAAAGTTCGAGGCATGTAAATTTTTGTTTAGAATAACAAGTTATCTTTCAAAAGTGATTTTGAAGTTTGAAGAACTAAGGCCGTAGTTGCTTAATTTCAGAATTCTTAAATCTGGTCTATTGATTCTTTGCAGTTGATCTTGTTGAAGTTTGCCATCCAAAGAACTGCAATATTGGCTTACTTTCTTATTCTCCACTGGCTGGTGGAACATTGAGTGGAAAATATTTGGATCCAAATTCCGAGGCTGCCAGAAAAGGAAGACTGAACCTCTTCCCTGGTTACATGGAAAGATACAATAAATCAGTTTCCAAGGTATGTCTCTCATCTAAATGATACCAATGATGCGGATAAATATGTCAAGATAGAGAATTGAAATATAATGCACATGAAAAACATGTCTAGCCAAGAAATCTCATTCCAGCTGTCATTATGGTTATAGGATAGCAGCAATTTGTTTTTTCAAGAATATATGATGCGTTTTGAGTGATTTGGTTCTCTAAGGTCTGAAATTTGCCTGCATAGCTAAATACCAACATTTATCTCTTGATCACAATCACTCTAGTCAAACATTTTTTGTGGCCATTTCATGTTAAGAGCAAGGACTGAATTAGGAACACGAAGATTTTATAAGTTGTTGCTGCTCCTCATTTGCTAGTGATTATATACATATTGACTTGCAACTGTAAATTTACTCAAAACCGATATTGGTTGAATGCCTGGCTGGCCTTTTCTTTGGTTCTGAATTTCAGGAGGCAACTATAAAATACGTCGAGATGGCTAAGAAACAGGGCCTAACTCCCGTTCAGCTAGCACTGGGATTTGCCCGAGACCGTCCGTTTATGACAAGTTCAATCATCGGAGCAACCTCTGTTGAACAGCTACAAGAAGACATCGATGCATTTCTGACTACTGAGCGGCCCTTGCCGCAACAAGTAATGGCAGATATTGCAGCTATTTTCAATAGATACAGAGATCCGGCTGTCCTTTAACACAATTTACATACACAAGTGCTCCCTTTTTTTCCTTTTGTCAAAATAAATGGGAAAACCATGTCTTGTTGTGTTCTTTTTCATGATTTTCATACTACTCTCTTATTCCTAGAACTTATTCATACTCAACAGAACCATAAAATGACAGTATTTCTAAACATCTTTTTGCAAAAACATTCAAGAAACCAGTTTATTCATCCAAATATTTTCAAATCTGTTTGATACAAGGCAAGGATTGAGGAGTACTTAACTTCACATAATTTTTAATTATTTAAATAGAATTTATCTAATTATAGTGTGTAAAAGAAAAAAATAATAATAAGCTTTTAATGTCAATCCTTGATTTATATTACATACAAAAAAAGTATCAATAATTTTTACGTAATTATCCGATAAAATTAATATTAATCTAATAATTAATAAAATAAGCACATTTCGAATTTTAAAATAAAGTTTTAATTTTTATTAAATCAACAAATTATTAACATTAGAAACAGAGCAGAGATATGAATTACAGGAAAATTAGGATAAAAAGTTGATTTTATAAATTTAAGAAAATATCTTTTAATAAAAGATATTAATTGAAAATAAAATTTATTTTTAATTTTTTATTTATTAATAATTTTATCGTATTATTTATTTAATTTAAAAAGATTTTATTTATTTTTTTATTTTTAAAAAAATTAAGATTGAGTTAATCTAACAGTCATTAGAGTATTAATTATATTTAATAAAAGATTATAGAGTGTAATTATCAAAAATATGTACAAGTAATTAATTTTCTCAGCCAGGAAGCCACGTCAGCTGAATGTCGGTCGCCCACCAACGGCTTCAGGTTAATAATTGATGAAAAAAGAAAAATTAGGTGAAAATTAAATTCCATGAAGTTTCAGTGTTATTAGGATTTTCATTATTAATTAATTATTTTTATTATTTTATTTTATTGACTTCCTTTAATCCTTACCTGCTAAGAAAATAAAATTAATATATATATATATATATTTATTTATTTACTCGTTTTCGTGCAGAAATTAAACCTGCAGCTTGTTCCTCAGCTTTCCCCGCACTTGGGAAACTGCCGGCGGATTTCCCTTGGAAACAAACAGAATGGGGCAACAACAATCCAAGGACGAGTTGCTGTATCAACAAGTGAATTACGGGAACTCCGAAGGCATCAAAGCACTTTACAGAGACGGCGCGGGCCTGGAGGTTAGATACGCTTAGTTTCCTGGGAAAATATCAATCGATGAATATTATGTCGGATTTATGTGTTTTACAAAAGTTAATTATGGTTGCAGTGGATCGATAGAGAAGGGAAAACGCCTTTGATTGTGGCGTGTATGAATCCTGGGCTTTATGATGTGGCTAAGACGTTGATAGAGCTTGGGGCTAATGTCAACGCTTATCGTCCTGGTATGCGTTTTGTTAATAATCTGTTTTGATACGAAAGTTGATTGATTGATTGATTTTGTTATCTGTGTAAAATTTCTGAAAGTTTATGGTAGAATTTTGGAAAGAAAGAAACGGGGCATTGTTAAGAGGAGTAACGACCACTTAAGATAGCTTTTTCTGATTTATTTTTTCCTCTCCAAATTTTCTTTAGGAAATACCTATAAATGCTTTGTCAAAAGGCATTCTTAGTGATTTTTAAAATAATAAATAAATAAAACCTTTCTTTTTCATTTTTCCACCAAATGCTACAAATTTCCGTACGAGCACATCTTTGGAATTGTTGCCGGTGGTGCAAAAAGTAGTTACAAACAGACTATTAGTGACATTTGGCGACCTGGGATTCAATCATGCCTTTACTGAGCTTCTGTTAAACATATTTTGTTTTAAAAATGTGGTTAGCTGGTAAAGCCACATTGCCTCTTATTACAGGCTTGGGATAAAATCATGCCTTTCTATTTTGTGCAGATTCAAGAATTTGTTTCCAGATTTAGTTTCATTTTATAATCACTCAAGTTTTATATTAAGTAGCCGGGATTGAATCATTTTAATAGGCCCTGGGTTGAAGGCTTGGGGATCTTTTCTAGTACATCTATAATGTGTAGCATGCTAAAGCATCTTACCAAGTGTGATGAATAACTGAAACAATATCTTTGTGTTGCAATTTTGTTTTCTTTTCGGTTTCAATTTAGGTCGCCATGGTGGCACTCCTCTACATCATGCAGCAAAAAGAGGCCTGGAAAACACTGTGAGGTTACTTCTTTCACATGGAGGTGTGCTGTGCAATCAAGTGTAACAATTGACTTCTTAGCGTTACAATTTTTTTTTCTGTTTTTCACTGTCTTCAGTAATCTAATAGCCAACATGTTCAAATTTCCAGCAAATGCATTATTGTTGAATGATGATTGTCAAATTCCTCTTGAGGTTGCCAGAGCAAAAGGGTATGGCAATGTTGTACGTGCAATTGAGGTACTTGGAGAAGAATTTATTTGTGCTCTATATTCCAGTGTGGCAATATTTTTGCATTTTTCTTAGTTTGGTGGTACTAAAGCTGGAGATTTCTCTGATGATTTGTAGAATCATATCTGTTTATTCTCTGGTTGGTTGCGGGAGTTTTATGGACCAGGATTTCTTGAAGTTTTTGCCCCTCAGTTGCTATCAAGAAAAGTGTGGGTATCAAGTTCTTAGATTTTCTTGTTGAAGTATTTCCTCTTTTCTTCCAGTTTTGTTAGGATAAGTTCTCATCAGCATAGCTACATGTTTTGCATTGATGCAAATTATGTGACACTTTTTAATCCTACCATTTTGTCAATCTGTAAGTCAAGGAATTTTTTTTGCACATAGCACTACTTAATATTGTATTGTTTGCAGTTGGGTTGTTGTTTTACCAACTGGTTCGCGAAATTCTGCAAAACCTTTCAAGTTGGAGTTGGCAATATATCCTAGTTTGCAGGTACTATAATTATAAACTTCTCTTTCTTTGGTTGAGAATAGTTGCATGTTGAATTTTAACATCTGTATTTTAAATCCTTGCATCTTTCTTCTCTAAACTAAGAACCCCTATTTGCTGACAAAAGATTTTTATGTATTTGTTTTCTTATATGCTATTATTAATGAATGAGCAGGATGCCCTACCTCGTATGGTTATTGCATTGTGGAAAGCCAATTTGGAGCAACCAAAATATCAGCATTCTGATCCTTCAGTGTTAATTGTCGACAACTCTACCAGTAATTTCTTGACTCCAAAATATTTATTTTGCAACCTCTTGTTTTGTAGCTTGAAAGCTGATACCCCTTCATTCTAGTCTCTATATTTTGATTGAATTCCATATTCATGCATAGTTTCAAGAGGCAGGAGGCGGAGACGAAGGTGTAGACCTCAAACACTTAGGCGTAAGTATAATAACCATTAAATTTTTCAAGTTATATATTATATTATGAAAGTGAGTGAAGGATTAGTTAGAAATTAGTAACCTATCAATTTTACCCTCACCATGCTCCTGCCTCTATTTTAAAAGGGACTTACCAGATAGCCTGAGAAAAAATTGGTGTCTGCCTTTGTCCTCAGAATTAATTATAATTTTATATTTATTTTGACTTGTCAGGCAATCCAGATTTATGTTGTCATAACTTTTTCATTTCTTTCTTTCCAGAAACACGTATTAAACTTGCACCTGCAAACGAAAATGACAAGCAACAACTTCAGTGGTTTTGCAATGCATGCAAAGGAATACCGCAGGTACAGTTCAGCACTTTATGATGGTTTCATTTTTAAATTTCTGCATAGAGCAGTTGCTGTGCATTACAGGCGAAACAAACATGTTAGGTTTTTTATCAGCAAAATTGCAATTTCCAATTGTAGAGGTATTATGTTCCATCCTGCATCACTAATATCTTTTAATAAGAGGTTGAGGGATTCCCTTTGAAAGCATACTTAATATATTTTGATAAATTGCACTTGAGTACCTGACCATAAAAGATTTGAAACTCTTTGTACTATTGAAGTTTCATAATACAATAATAAGGAAAAAAAATGATGTCTTTGTCAGAGTATCTCTGCCAAAATGACTATAAATGAGTGCCTTGCATTTACTTTTCCCTTGTTTACAATTTTTATAACATGAATGTCCGGAACATTAGGTAGCTCCCACATTTCTGCGCAATCCTCAAAGTCCTGTTGTTCAAGCAACTGCACCACTGCATACAGAGGACATGGAATTAGCAATGGCAATCAATGCCTCCATCCAGTCTGCTATTGCAGAGACATCAATTTATGATCCCCATTCCAGCAGTGGACCTGGTACTGCATCCACCAGTTGGAATAACTCTGTGGATGCTTGTACTCATGGCAGTCAGGCTGCACCAGTGGCACCTTCTCCTTCAAAAGCAAGTGGCGGTCAGTGGGCAATACATGAGGCCAGCACTAGCAGCAGCTCATCTCAGCATGCTCAGATTCAGAACAATAACATCCCGTCGGCTCCACCAGTTCCTGATGAGATAATAGATGGCCCAATTCAGTACCCATCTATAGATTCAGGTCCTGTTGATATGCCTTCCTCAACTATTGAGCAATTATCTGCTAGCACAAATAAATTGAAAGAAGATAAAGATGTTACTTCATCATGTGTGATATGTCTGGATGCTCCAATTGAAGGGGCTTGTGTACCTTGTGGTCACATGGCTGGATGCATGTCTTGTTTGAATGAGGTCAAAGCCAAGAAATGGGGTTGCCCTGTCTGTCGTGCAAAGATCAACCAGATTGTAAGGCTGTATGCTGTTTGACTGCTAATGCAGGTCCCAGTGAAGTTTAAATGGTAAGATTCTTTCACCGCAAAGAAATCTGTTTCCATATAAAGAGCAATAATCTTTGAAATCATAAATCTTCTGATGGTTTTTGGTTAACTATTTGTTTCTGCTTTGCCTTTTGGAAGTGTCAGCACAATCTGCAGGTTTTGAGATCATCTGGTTTACTTCTAGCTTGTAGTAATCTTTTTCATTTTGTCAAATGTAATTGCGTCTTTAAAATTTGGTGAATTCCTCGAATTATGGGTTAAATGTTTTTTAATTCACTCGAAGTGGTAATATTTGCATGGATTGTGGGCAAATTAATGAAATAGTCGAGGATAATGAGGAAATACAACCCCGAGACCCTCCCCTGTACCTACCACACTATCAAGAAAAAATTTCTATCTTTCCTCTCTTCTCTATTTAAAAAATTTTAGTGGAAAATGAATTGCTAAACTTTTCTGCAGGTATATAGAATCTCAAGGGATACAAGGATTGCTTGGTCGTTCACTGGTGACCATAAGTAAGGTGAAGCAAAATGCAAAAGAGTGGCCAAGTAATAACTAAATTTCATAAGCTTTATAGTTTTGTACTCGAGATGATAAGGCTGAAATATTAATGAAATTGTCCTTTGTAATTAGTACTGTATAAGTTCTACTGTATAGTTGTTGATGGAATTACCTGAATTGAAAGAATTATCTGAATTGAAATATTAATGTATTTATCTTGCCCATAGAAAGCATAGTATCATAAATTTTGTCTGTTTATGTGGGGGAGTTATTATCCGTACAAGAGCCGAAAGACCCAATTGCTCATTCTGTCTGTTCTCTGAAAGGCAGAGGACATTTCACTACTGTGGTGTTTGCATTGGTAGTTCTTTTTGGCATGATAGTTTTAACTTCATTACTTTTAGATCATCATGTTTAGTCTATTAAGCAATGACGCATGGCATGTGGAATTGTTGTCAACCATTGAATTGTGTCTGAGTTGAAACAATTCGCATAAATAATTACCACACCATTATGAAGAAATGGATTTCCTCCTCCTAGAGTGTGTGTAGAAAACAGCTGCATGTCAACCTGGCGTATTGCCTTAGCAAACCAATAGGCCTTCCCGATGAAAATGCAGCCTTTGGCTTTGGCAGGGTAACAACTCCCAGGGTGTGTGCGCTTTTTTGCTTTGGTTGTACCTGTTTTGCCTGCACCATTTTTCTCTTTTCAGTGTCAGCCATATAGTGTTGTCAATCCAGCAAAATCCTCAATGGGGTGCGATATAGTTCTTAGCCATTTTAGATTGTCCAATGGATTTGTCGATCTTTATGCACTTTTTGCTTTTTTTTGTAAGCCTTTTCAACGCCAGGAGTAGGATCTGCTACTCTTTACAATGTTAGTGTTTTCTTTTATTCAGTCTGTGATTATGATTTCAGCCATTGGCCTTTGAAACCGCAGCCGGACAGTGGGGATTCGGGAATGTGTGTGTATGCCCCTACTTGCATGGCATAAATGTTCCTAAAATTGCCAAGCCAGCAGCTTCTTGGTGGGTTAATTGTAATTTTCATTGAAGCTATAGAAGTCAGCCCCGCCCAACATTTAGATGGGCCTCAAAGTTTAAACATGCAGTACAGTAACAGCATTATTCATGGGACCATAGATCATGAGTGGTTGAATTTATCTTTAAATTTTTTTACAGAGAAATGTCATGTCAAACAATAAATTTTACTTCTGATCTTATTAATGAGACTAACTTTCGCCGTATTGGTAACAAGTCTCAGGCGAGAAATGTTTCTCACAAGAAGCAACGAAATCCTGAAATTAAGGGCACCTACCAGCTATTGCTCCTCAAAATCTAGGGAAAAACTGAAGGGAACATAAAGTTGATAGATATTATCAAATATCACTTGTATGGAATTCACTCTTCCTTAAAAATCTTTCCCCCTCTAGTTGAATACTTGCTTTTAGAACAGAGAAAAAACAAAGAGAAAGAAAGAAAGAGAGAGAGAGAGAATTCCTTTAACTGGTCGATGACAGCCAGACAATTGTTCTCATTTTTAGAGCTTCAAATTGCACTCTTGATTCTCCCACTTTAATTAAATTTTGTATGTCCACCATATCGGAAAAATAGGAAATTTCATGTTCAACAATTGGAGTTAATTGAACTTCAATTGTCTAAAGCAAAACTTTTATAAGCCCGCAATGTCTGCTTTATTGAATTCTCAATCAAACCAAAAGAACAAAGGGAAACAGATGCCTGTCTACTTTGCTTACTTGGCTGCTTCCTGTGTGTGATTTCATTCTCCTGGTCTGTAAAAATGGTCTGTGTGATAAACCCTTTAGTTAAAGCACTAATGTGCGATTATGTATCGTACAAAAACGAATAATATGGTTGATTAAGGGAGTGATTAGTGTACTATCAGAGATTAATATTCTGCATACAGATTTTCTTTGCCGGGGGATATTAAGGAAGCATGCACGCTTCATCTTTCATTGTATCGAAATATATTCTGCAATCCAAGTTGACGTCTATATATGCTTGTTCTTTCACTTGAGAATTATTCTTTCTCCCAAGGGCAGAAACAAAAGCACCAAAAATAGAAAGATGGGTTGCTACAGTCAAATATTTAGCAGTGAAATAATTATGATTTTAGCCAAAGATATCGACTGAACTATCATTTTCATTACACGTTTTGGGAAGTTGACGGTTGTTGATAACTGAAACAATTAGCAGCCAATCTAAGAGAATTCAGATAAATTCGTGTTACATAATACCATATATTATTTGTTTTTCCCCACATTGAGGCAATATTGATGTACTGTTCCATCTTAATTATTACAATGCGCATGGTTAACTAGTATAAGTGGGTTATGGTTTTACGTATTCGTATTCATGGGTTAACAGAATAATAATCACACAATTCAGGACACCATTAGCCTTTTATCAATGGGTTGACATGTTCATATCCTGTTTGCACACTAGTGTCTGAATTTGCATTTCATTCTTTGAGACGCGCTAACCGTGATGTCTAGTAAAAACACAGTGCATTAAGGTAACAATGAATGCATGCCCAGCATTGAGTGTACAATTACAATTTACAAACAACCTAACTAGGAAGACCAAAGTTAGCCCCGAAACAAGCCAAGAATTCTGCATCTCTTCCCGGGCCAGCCGCTGTTCATGTTTCTTTCAACTAAGTATGTTTGGCATTTGGTAAACCAGAAATACTATCACAGGTGGAATACATACAGCTATTATGACTTCATTATAATACACAGTAGGGTTCCATATACCAAACTGTATTTGAAATTTTATTTTTTAGAAAAAGAAAAGTCAGTGGGAACAGGAAACTGTTGCTGTTTCGCTCAGTGGGCAAACAGTTGGTGTTTTTAGAAACAGTGGCTTGATAGACGCATCCATGCTTTGATTCAGGATTTGAGCTATGAAAAAAAAACCTAGACTCGTCTGAGTGGATGATTAGAGATTTGAGGGTAAGATGGTGATCTGGAAAAATAGAGTTGTCAATCAATGAAAAGAAATAAAAAATAAAAAGTTATTGAAGGAAACAAAATCATATTATTCCCTCTCCTCGCCATTTTTTTAACCCAATAGCAAGCTCCTTTAACACTCTGTCTGTCCACATCACATCGTCAAATCATCTCACTCTCTCTCTTTAAAGTCTCTGAGACAGTCTGGCTGTTAACCTCCTAACTTTCTTTTCCGCCATTTTTAACAGCGGAGAATGCCTTGTTCTTCCACTTTGGCCAATGGCCAATTTCTATACAGTCACTCTCAAATGTGCAAACCCCTCCCACTCATGTTTTCATGTCCTAATACCATCTCTAATCTCTGTACTAATAATAATCACACTGAAGAGAAACATGCACGAGGTACAAAAAATTTTTATCAATTCTAATGTTACTGCAGGATTTCTTCATTGGAATCTATCGAGTATACACGGAATGACGTCTCTTTACCCTTTCATTCATTCTCTCTATAAAAATTCAGTACCTTTACGACCCAGAAACTGATATTTCACCTAATAATAAGTTAATAAATGCATGACTAATCCAACTAAAAAATCATTACGAAGCTTGTGAATGTTATGAAAAACATTTGTAGCAGACGGATAATGCTTTGATCTCAGAACATTGTGTTGATTCCCCTTTGAATGTCCCAAGCACGGCCCCGTCTCAGGATGCAGGCTATTCAAATATCGCTCAATCCCAGTTCCTGATACACAATAAGGTTGTACTACTAATTACTAAATTTGACTGCAAAAATTAATAACCATTTTAAGTAATATAAAAAGAACTACAAGAACACGATTGTTTTTTTTCTTTTCATGCGGAAATTAAGTCAAAAGGGAAAGGGCTTCATGACACAAACAACTGTCACAGAAATTTCCAAACTTAGACATAGCATGAAATCCTAGGAATGAAGATAAGAAAGTTGGGAATGGACAAATTGGATTGATATATAGTAGCATGAAGACAAGCACCTTAGCTTTAGCAGGAAAGTTTACCATATCCCATCAAAAATCTTCATGATGTTATGAGAATATTTATTGGTATCCATTTTCAATTAATATCAATCTCGTACAAATTCAAATTTAATATTTATTTATTTAATTTTTTTTAATACAAATTTATACATTAAAATTATATTCTTATATTTTTTATTTTTATAAAAATTTTTATTTATTATATAAAAATAAAGAATATTTTACATGAGTAAAATAATATTTACAAATATAATTAAGAGTATTAATTATTTTATTTTTTATAGTTAAATTATATTTTTTTTAATCGTAAGCCAACAAGATTACTCAATTAAAATTAAAATTTACTCTATAAATACATATATTATTCTATTATTTACCGTTAAAAAAAAGTGTAAAAGTTTATGAATCTTGTAAATAAAAATTATTTTTAATTTTTATTTGTAAATAAAAATAATATTTGAATGACTCTATGACTTAGGGACACATGGTTCATCGATAATTTAAAGAACCAAACCAATAAGATGAAGATGGGTTATAAATGTTAAGGTTGTATTTGATATTATTGTACTTTTGAATAAAATATTTTGTAAAATCAATTATTTTTATACTCATTTAATGTTCATGATTTCACTTCATATACAAATAATTTTACAATCAAAGCATCTCAATTTTAAACATTCTCAAAATGAATCAAACACTCTTCCTATTATATATATATATATAATTTAAGATTAAATTAGCTTAATTTTAAACATTCTCGTAGTGAATCAACATAATCATCTCAATACCATTAAATCAATGCGACATTATTTAATATCACAAAGATTTTCACATTTAAAATATATCCATTTATTTATTAAATTTTACTGTATAATTTTATATTTTTTTTAAAAAATTTTTATAAAAAAAAGATTAAAAATTTAAAAAAAATTTATATGTATACATGCGTGTGATATGATAAGATATTTACAATAATCAAGAGTAAAATAGGATGATATTACTATTCATATTATCTAATCAAATTATAAGAACTAAATATAAATTGGTAATTTGTGTTAATCAACTCGGGTAACCAAATTAATTTTAACTTTAGGTAAATTAAGAAGTACTCGCCCCTAGCATTTGAGGATTGAAACCGACAAATCCCAAATCTAGACAACAAAATCTGGTATCAAAGCTGGAATAAACAGTAGAAACAATAACAATATAATATTGACTTGAAATTTTTGTGGTAGCTCCCACTAGACTATGATTATTAGGAGAAGAATACTTGACTCCTGCCACCTGGATTGTGTATTCTTCGATGGCAATTAGTGAGGACTGGTATAATGCTCTTCTCCATGAAAGTACTAAATTATTTTCTCTTTACTCAGACCAATTTAATTACAATAACCTCTTTACTCTCTGCCGTTTTTGTGTTTAGGACTAGTAGGAACTGAATTGCTTCCCCCTTTTTTGGAAATTATACTTATTATCTGTCAAGCTCTAAAAGCAAAGTTTGCAAAAGCCCACCACATCCAACATCATAAAGCATTTCAAGATTTTCTAGGATTGATCAAACCACAAATAAAAAAAAACCCTCAAATAATTTAAAATAAAAAAAAGAAAATAAATAAATTAAAAGGGAGATTGGGATAGCTAGCTACTAGCCAGCGAGCCCTACTATTTAGCCATTTGTTTCCTCTCCTATTATGTCATCTTCTCCAAAGCGTTCTCTCTTTCTCTCTCTTTATCTTTCTTTTTCTCTCTCTTTTTCATTGCATTATTGAATCACAGGAGAAATTTAGCAGCGATCAAGCATTTGTAGGTATATCATTGGTCATGAACAGTAGCAATATCTCTGAAACTTGTTCTTCAGCCTAGCTGTTGTTATATACTTGTGTTATAAGCTCTTCTTCTTTATTGCATCTATCTACTTTTGCTTTGTTTTTATATGTTCTCTTTCGCATCGCTCTCGGACCATTATTGAATCTAAGTGAATCTCAGCTCTCTTCAAACACCCGAACAGTATCTTCCTCTGCCCCTAGCTAGCAAGTTTTACTTCTTTCTTGATCATTTTCATCCACTTCTTCAATCTTCTCTTTCTCTGTGTGCCTACAGGACTGCTTCCTGCAAGCTTATTAGTACTAGAAAACCAAAACCCTTCAAGATCACCCCAAGAACAACTCAGTAATCATGGATTCAATTCACGACTTTGGTATCTCAAACACAAACCCAGCAACCCTAGCCACACCCACCGTCAAGAACCCGACAGCCCTCACCATGACCGCCATCACCTCCTCCACTGTAGCGACATCTTCATCAGCATCCTCTTCGTCCCCATCGTCAGGCTCTCCCTCCACTGTTAGCCGCTACGAGAACCAAAAACGCCGAGACTGGAATACCTTTGGCCAGTATCTCCGCAACCACCGCCCACCTCTCTCTCTTGACCGCTGCAGCGGGGCCCACGTCCTTGAGTTCCTCCGCTACCTCGACCAGTTTGGGAAGACCAAGGTCCATGCTCAGCTCTGCCCCTTCTTTGGCCACCCAAACCCTCCCGCCCCCTGTTCCTGCCCACTCCGCCAGGCCTGGGGAAGCCTCGACGCTCTCATCGGTCGTCTTCGAGCTGCTTTCGAGGAGCATGGTGGGAAACCTGAGGCCAACCCCTTTGGAGCTCGGGCAGTTAGGCTTTATCTGCGTGAAGTTCGTGATTCCCAGGCAAAAGCAAGAGGAATCAGCTACGAGAAGAAGAAGAGAAAGCGCCCACCTCAGCCACCATCACTGCCATTGCCACCTCCTAATGGAGCTGCATGAAAGAAATGCTTTCCAAAGATCTTATATGGATTAGCTTGCCTTTTATGGTATGTTTATCTTATTATGTAATATATTTGCTGCATGATATATATTTCTTATTATGCTGGTTTCCAAACTGGATGACGATGAGCTGGAGTAAATTGGTTCCCTAATTATATTTTCTTTGATGAAAACAGTAAGTGTAGCGGTTGTTGAGAAGATTGATATTATTAATAGTAGTAGTCGCAGTGGTAGTAGTGTTGTAGTTGTGATCGATGTATGTGAGCTAACATCCAATTTGATATACATGTGTTTGTGTGTGTGTGTGTATATATATATATATATATATATATATATATAGAGAGAGAGAGGAGAGAGAGAGATCACACTCTTTGACAAGCTATTTATGACAATGCCATAGATTTGCAGATCATGTTGTGTGCTTTTTTTTGAACTTTCTCCTACAATATTTTATATATAATGGGTCATTCGTGGATCAGGCATTAAAGGGGGTGGTGTATGCAAGGATCATCTGTCAGATTTGTCAATCACTCTATTTTTGTTTTATTAATAGTATCATCCATGTTGGTTTGCTATTCTTTTATTGCCTTTCTCTGCAATATTATTACTGAAACTTTTATGGATTTAGAGTGAAGAAAGAGAACGAAGGCTCTCAAATAGTGACGTGATATGTGGTTTCTTAAGCTGGAAATGAAGAGTTTCTTCAATTGAAATTTCAATTTTTCAGCGAAGAAGAAAATAGAGATTAGTGCAATGTGGCAGTTTGGTGTTCGCTAAGCTATAGCCGTAGCTCCCTCTCTCGCCCTCCTTGGTAGTCTCAAGTCTTTGATAACCGAGTGAGAGTAGCGCAGTGTAATAATAGGATGGGTCTCGTGTATTATCCAATCCACGTCCCATTTCTCAATTTGTCATTCCAGTCTCGGATGTTCCCCGAATAGGAGATATCATTAAATACTTGGGTGTCCTCTTGTTCATGTCACATGAACCCTAATAATAATAGGTGGCATCCTCCCAGTTTTCCACTTGCTAGATTTTCAGGACAAATCAAACATTATATACATATCCAAAATCCAACGTCACCAATGTATTTAAAATGATAAATTATTTATGTAAATTGGGTTTTTAGGATAGAAATTGATGTTAATTATATATATATATATATTCATGAATTACCAGAATTAATCTAGTAGTCCACATCTGACAGACATAATGGTTCTTGCTCCCCATACTTGGCTGACTGTTGATTTTTTCTTTTTGTTTCCATGCATCAACTCTTTTTCTTTCCTTTTCATTTTTCCTCTCCCTTTTTAGCTTGCCTCAATTATTCTATGTGCGCTGGCATCGCTATCTTCAAAACAAACTCGAAGAGAGAAATTAGTTTCCATCTTTCGTGCAAGTTGATTTTGCAACTGTGTTTATGGGTACTTTGATGATAATGGTTTTCTTTCAACAAACCTAACTGTTATTTACCTCCCGTTATTATCTGATTCTTTAAGTTGAATGTTTGTTTTCCCCTTCAAAGATTCTGTGTTTTTCCTTCTTTCTTGAACTTTATTTTCTGTCAACATTGATGTAGAAGCTAAACCGTCCAAGTATTGTTTTCTCTGCTGGTGAGTGCCTAAGCTGTTGTGATTCAATAGCCATTATAAGTAGCACCACTAATCCAAATAATTGAGGATCTATTTTCACTAGGTTGATGTAGAACTACATCAAGATGTTTCTGTATATCTGAATTAAGCCAATTTCTTATGATACCATGAAATTATATATTACTTGTTATTGGCTGTGGGCTTACAACACCTATCAATTATATTTGATTCTCTGTTACAAGAGGTAAATAATATATCATTTTCTGGGATGATAATATATCATATATTCAAAGTTGTGATAGGACCATGTCGATACTGCTGGACCTTACTTTCTATACAAATATTCCTCAGTAAATAATCATTAGAATCAACCCAGCATTATGAATAAAATCATGGAGTTCTTGGATGCAAAGAAATTATAATTGATCTAGCAAGCTAGTGGTTTATTAATTATATTCTCTCAGCTGGATAATGCTCTTTTGCTGGTGAAATTAAAGCTGAATGTGGGTGATATTCTATTTGTATGATTATGTATAATGGAGGTGCTCTAGATAGATAGAATCTGTTGTAATTTTGATACCTATATATATATATATATATGTATATGTATAGTATATATTCCTTCAAATTTGGCATGTAATCTATGCTTGGTCCTTGGGTATATATATCGTTTGTGCAGTATGCTTCTCCATGAAATAGCATTGGATGCCTTTTCCTTGTTTCAATGCAAGTCCACACTTGCTTTCATAATTGAATGAAAATCTTTTATCTTGACCAAACTATCTATGGACGCTTTGATTGATATGAAGTTTCAACTGTTGGTTGAAGTGAGAGATCTGTCTAGGAAACCAACCAACTTACAGGAGCTACTTTGCACCTAACAGAGGATTAGAATAATTACTAGCTAACCAATCTAATAAACTTTTGTCTTTGATCGGCTACATTTCATCTCTATTTATGTATTACCCCTGTTGTCTTACCGTATAACTAAAACTTGAGCAAATGCTAGTTATAAAATGAATGGTGCAAACACAGTCAATTTTGAGCCTCTATATCTCGATTATATACATACATGCTATAGGAAGAGAACAGAAGAAAAGATGCGCCAACGTTCTGAGTATAACCAGTGGTTTTGGTTTTAAATTTTTTACGTGATTAATATATTTTTACTTTAAATATAAAATAAATGGGTGATTTTTTAAAATTTTTATAATTGTAATAACATAAAATTTTTGTTGAAAATTGATTAAAGGTCTAAGTCTATTTTTTCAGGAAAATCGAATGCCACAAACTCTACGTCTGCTGTGAAAACATTTTTGCCGTACTTTTTCTGCCCAAAATGAAACCCTAAGTTTGAACGTAAACAACCCGACGTTTGAGCACAATTAGGCAGCGGGCTCCCCTCTTCGCGGTCATGCGCAACCGTCTCGGGGCTTTCAGGCGATTCGAAATTGAAGGCGACTACTACATCAACATCACCAGTTGGTTTTTTGAAAAAAAAGAACACGCACAAAACAAAAGTCAGCAAACCCTTGGTTTGTTACTCTCGGGGTTCGCCTCTCGTTGTCTGAAAACATTCTCAACCTATCTTCATTACGCATCCCTCCAATCAGTTTCATCCCATTTTCTTTCTTGGACCTTCGAGTCTTTGATTATTGACAAAAATGATTTTTGATACTTTTAATCTTATGCAGCATGCAGTCTCTAACACATACTTTAATTCCATATTAATAATATTCTACCCATTATGACTAGACTTATAAAAAATTAAATAGTGGTTGTCAATTGTCATAGAGAAACCTTAATCGCTAATGTAAATAGTTGTAAGCACTGTTTGAATTCGCTTACCAATGTTTCCCTTTGCAAATGTCTTGTAACAACTTCATAGAAATTGTAGAACTCTCTCCATAATTCCGTCCTTTTAGAAAAATAGGAAATTCTCTTTTGTCATTTCGGTTTTGTTTTTCTCTATTTCTCTCACTTTCCTTCTTTAAATTTCAAACCAATGTTTAGCAGCATACGACTGTAAGGTAGCAAACTAGCTAACTTGGATGGTGTTGACAAACCAACCCAATTCCGAGTCGCTGGCATGCATAAAAGCGACAGTGGATAGAGTTGCAGAAATTCTGAGTATGTGTGAATATCTACGGCAATAGTATGCAGTTGAAGACACGAAATAGTTAAAAATGATACATGTTTTGTGGTACAACGATGGTACTGCAGCTGATGCCACCAAAAATGGCACTGCATGCATGTGAATGTCCGTGTATATCTATATTGAGTTTTGACGGAAGAGAAGAGAAGAGAAGGGAAGGGAAGAGCAGAGATGACTAGTCTTTTCGGACGTACAGGGGCTTTCCCTTCTGTCTCTGGTTTGTCCCAAACATTGTAGAATCCCTTTCAAAAAACTGTATTGTCTGTCCTGTAAGCACCATAGAATCCTTTGCAGGAGCTTATCCTGTACAACTTTACTGCATTTGGTAACATTTCTGTAGTTGTATTTTAAAAAATTACCATTATTGTTAAAAAAAAATGTCTTTCAACGAATGAATGAGCGGGTTTAGAAGTAAATAAAGTAAAGCAAAATGTAAAATAATCTTAAAAAGGATGCCAAAAATTCCAAGGAGTGCGAGAATAAGCGACTTGTAATAACAATCTGACCGGATTCACTTGCCCACGTGCTCTCCTGTCATTCATGTCTTCTTGTCTCGATTTCCGCCACTTGTCTCCATCTCCACCGTCGTCTGTCGATGTGGACTCCTCCAGTCGTCGTCATGTCTTATCTGCCTCAGACTGGGTTGGTGTTTATTGGCTCTCATGTCTCACCGCTCCTCTCCTTGTGACTTTCTTTCCCTCCTTTCGGTGCTTGCTGACAACATCACACGCGTCTCCACCTAAATTAACAAATTTTCTATTTTATATTATAAATTTTAAAAAATAATAAAATATAATTTAAATCATTAATACCGTATATTAATATTTATTTAAATTAAAAATAAAAAATTAGAACAGAATTAAAAATATATTATTAATATAACAACACGTGTTAATTACTTGCAACATCCAACTACACCATTGGCAACACAAGACTAGGCCCATTCGAATAATGCTCTGAGAAGGCAATCATTGGGCTTGGATCTTTTAGCCTTTGGTTGGGGTGCATTTAGTAGTAGCAAATTCATGCCCAATTATAATTTTATATTTTATAAAATTAATTATCAAATACAAAAATATAGTAATTATTAACAATTCGTTAGGAATATTCTGTATTTTAACTGGTAGAGGGAGCAGTGACACGTGTCTTCCAACTCTCTTTCTATTCGTTTTTTTATTCTTTCTGTCGGCACGTGTAAGTCCCGCCGACCTGTTTAGAAAAGAAAGTCGGGGGTATCTTTGGATAATAAGAATAATCTTTTTAAAGTTAAAAAAAATCTCAAAAACATTCTCTAAAAGGTATTTTAATTATTTTATAAAAGTGTAAGGACCTATTTGATATAAATAAATAAACTAAAATATTAATTAATATATTACAGAAATTTGAGACTCAAATGATATTATCTAAAGAGATAAAGAGTAACTGAGAATCAGTAATTACGTTCACAGCAGTCAAATTAGATCTCGTTAATCATTATTGTCTTGTTTTGCCAAAATTAACGGGAACTCCAATTTTCTCATTCGTTGATTGGGCAAGTTGCGGGTGGATCTTGGACTCATGACGACCTGTACGTGAAACTGTTTACTGTTATCGCGCACGAACACGCACGACACGCTCGTTTTCCATGGTTGAGTGCGTCTGTCGTCTCGCTGTCTTGATATGGAAAAAAAAATGCTAAAGCTTACTCTGAGATCTAGTACTCCCCTTCTTACTTTCTCTATATCTTTAGTCTTTCTTTGGTGTGGTGTAGGGAGCTTACAACCTGAGTCAGATCTCACTTAACCCATTTTGGCTTCTGATTGAGAGTTGAAGCCCAGTAAGCTTCTTGCTCTTTTTTGCTTCTTTTTTGAGTTTAGTTTCTGGGTTTTTATTAATGTTTGGATATTGAGTTTGCATTCTGGGGTTGATAGTGTTTGGTAGTTTTGATGCTTAGTGGGGTTGGGTTTTGGTTTTAATTGTTTGCATTGATCTATTGAATTGAAGTGCTTGATTTTTCATGGAATTGACTTAAGTTTATGGGTTCTTGATTCACTTTTAATGCGAGATGGAGTTGCTAGTTGGGATTTTGTTTAGATCTGTGAGATTTAAGTTCATCGAGTAAGTTACACAGCTTTCATTTGATTGAACTTACAACTATTTAAGATCAATTAATGTTGATTGCTTAGCTAAATGTCCCTTCTTTGAGTATCATTTTTCTTATAGATTTCTTGGATCCTATCCCTTTCATTGCTTGCTTGCTAATGGCTGGTCAATTGCAGGTGGTTAGCCATTTAACATCATTGGCATTTTATATTTTTCCTTTTCCTTTTCCTTTCTACTGCATGGCTTTTAACGAGGAACATGGATTCCATTCTTGTGACACAAGCTTGCAGCCTGCTACTGGACCTATTATTTTGTCTAATATAAAACTATATTTTCTCTCGGTGGCAACATGTAGTTCTCGTTTGCCGCTAGGCATGCTATTAGTTTATATGTTATTTATATACTTCATAGTTCTTGATATTTTATTTCTATGCATTTTTCCATACTTGAACTGGTCAGATTTGAAATCATTTGTGTGGTGAATGTTTGAAATGCATCTACCTACCGCATGCTTGGTGGGATTCAATACTGTTTTGGCCTTGGTATCCCTAATGCTGCATTAAGCTTTCCTTGTCTATTGATTCCTGTTTTGTAACTTAGTTGACTTTAGAATTTCAAGAACATTTTGAATGTGATGTCTTGCACTTAAATAATTAAATGGATAATTATCCCAAAGGTTTCAGTTCTTTAGACTTGGTCAGGATCTTTTGGCTTCTTAGTAAAGTAGTCTTAGCTTTTCATCTGAACCTTTTGTTCTGACCATAGCTGCAGCACCTTAGTTAACTTCTGTGCATTACAGTAATTTAGTCCAGCAAAACTTATTGATTGTTTTCGGTTGTACTTTTACAGGTTGATCAGTCTGTCTGGTGTGTCTATCTGAAAAGGTGTTTGTATTATCTTTGGTTATCATATTTGATCCTCAGTAATGTCAGTGTAATGAGATCTGCATTGTGATCTATTACTGTGTTGAGTAAAGTGGAAGGTACTGCTTGAGGAATTTAAATCTAAATAAAAGATGAGGGGAAGATCTGATGGAGGCCAAAAGAAGCGTTTAATTACCACCGTGTGCATTGTTGCAATCTTTCTTGGTTTTCTGTATGCATATCATGGATCTTCAAACCACAGTTCATCAGCTTTAGAATATGGAAAATCCTTGAGAAAACTTGGGTCATCATACTTGGGTGGGGATGACAATAATGATGGCAAGCAGGATGAATCTTCAAATTTTGGGCACAGAGATGGTGAAGATGATGTTGTCCCAAAAAGTTTCCCTGTAAGCTTAATACTGCTAGGCTCATCTGTGCCTTTGCCTTAGTGCCTCTTCATCTTATTTTTTCTTGCTTCTCTTTAATCTCTAAGCGTATAATTCTTTCAACTAGTAAGCTTTTACCACTTCTATTTGATTTATTTAGTGATGGTTTCATTTGTCTGTTGTTTATTTGAAGGTTTGTGATGATCGCCATTCAGAATTAATTCCCTGCTTGGACAGAAATCTCATATACCAAATGAGATTGAAGCTGGACTTGTCTTTGATGGAGCACTATGAACGTCATTGTCCTCCTCCTGAGAGGCGGTACAATTGCTTAATTCCTCCACCACATGGGTACAAGGTGAGAATATGCTGTAGCTGCTACTCAGAATGGCATTGATTTCTTTTTCTTTTTTTTTATTTTGATAAAAACAGATATTTATTAATTACTACGAAAGCAGGATGTTTCTTGCTTAAATTATCACATTATTGTTATTATATTGTCATGTCTTCTTGAGTGATAGATAAAGAATGCATTTTACTTATTGTTAACAGTTTCTTATTCTTGTGATATTGAAGATCCCAATTAAGTGGCCTGAAAGTAGAGATGAAGTTTGGAAAGCCAACATACCTCATACTCACCTTGCACATGAGAAGTCTGATCAGAATTGGATGGTTGTAAAAGGTGAAAAGATAATATTCCCTGGGGGAGGCACACATTTCCACTACGGAGCTGATAAGTATATTGCTTCAATTGCTAATGTAAGCATGCTAGCTCCTACTGTTTGATTCCAAAATAAAAGCAATTTAAAAAAAATAATGAATGAAATATTGCTCATTGATCTTAAAGCCCCTTTCCAAACTGCTTGAATCTATGGTCAACACGGTTGCGGGCTTTTTATTTCCTCCATTTTTGTAGTGTGCTTTCTTCTATTCATTTTCTTTGCTGCAGTTATGGAATTTCGGGTTCTTCTTATCTTTGGATGTTCTTAAAACTTCTTAAGATGCATGGATGAAGCAATAAGTATATAGATGTTTAAATTGCAGATGCTTAACTTTTCCAACAACAATATAAACAATGAAGGAAGGTTGCGAACAGTTCTTGATGTTGGATGTGGTGTTGCAAGTTTTGGTGCATATCTTCTTTCATCTAATGTCATAGCAATGTCCTTAGCACCAAATGATGTGCATCAAAACCAAATCCAGTTCGCCCTAGAAAGGGGAATTCCTGCATATCTTGGTGTTCTGGGAACTAAGAGGCTCCCTTACCCAAGCAGATCTTTCGAACTTGCTCACTGTTCTCGTTGCAGGATTGATTGGCTTCAAAGGGATGGGATTCTTCTTCTTGAACTAGATAGGTTACTCAGACCAGGGGGCTATTTTGCTTACTCATCTCCAGAAGCTTATGCACAGGATGAAGAGGATCTGAGGATATGGAAAGAAATGAGTGCACTTGTGGAACGCATGTGTTGGAGAGTAGCTGCAAAGAGGAACCAAACTGTCATTTGGCAAAAACCTCTAACAAATGACTGTTATATGGCCCGAGCACCTGGTACTCTTCCCCCTCTCTGCCGGTCTGATGATGATCCAGATGCAGTATTTGGTGTCCTGATGGAAGCTTGCATCACGCCATATTCTGACTGTGAGTGTCATTTGTTTCTGTTGGTTTTGCCATGGTTTCTGTTTATTTATTTTTTGAATATTGATAACATCTGTTGAAACAAAATGCTTGAGGCTTCCTTTTAAGCTTTCCCATTTCAATTTGATTTTATGAGTTGAACTATAAATTTCATTTATTTATTTATTCTGAAAACAAGAATAGAAATTTAAATTCAGGAATACGGGCATACACTTGTGAAAGAAAAGGGAATGTGCTTAAAGGAAGATGCCAGCAGTGGGGGAATTTTTACATATACTGCCTGGGATTAGAATCAGCTTTTGAAGCTCCTTCCTTTAAATATATATATATATATATATAGCTTTTTTTTTATTATACAAAGTAAACTAAACCCTAATCCAAGGAAGATTCATTTCTAGTATCTTACCAATTGAATCAACTAGTAACCAGAAATTAAACCCTTTAAATCTTGATACATTGTATGTACTTACAGCATAACCAACAGTATAGATTACACTGCATTTACCGTACAACCGATGTTATAAATTCTCTATAGTATCTCTTTGTATTATATCTCTCACTTGTTATTTAAACTAACAATTGCCCTTTGTTTTTACTTAATAGTTGGCAGCTTGGATGATTTTCTGTTCAATTAAAAACTGTTTTATGCAATTTAGCTAAGTTACCTCAGTAATTCCATAGCTGTTTTCAACTGTCATTATTTATTATTATTATTTTTAGCTTGGGTTTCTGAATTCCAATTGAATGATTTAAGCTTAGGATTATTTGCTAATAAGTGACCTTGTTGGTTGCTGTCAGATGACCACAAAGCCAAGGGAAGTGGATTGGCTCCTTGGCCTGCTAGATTGACTACCGCACCTCCTAGACTTGTTGATTTTGGCTATTCAAGTGAAATGTTTGAAAAGGACACGGTAATTAAACACAATTTCTTTCTTCTATGACATGGCTTAACTATGTATGTGTTTGATCTGTTTCACGGTGATGACATAAACCAAGGACATTGCTGATAATTGCCTGTGTGATGCAGGAAATCTGGCGACGTAGGGTGGATAGTTATTGGAATTTCTTGAGTCCCAAGATTGAATCCAATACTCTAAGGAATATGATGGACATGAAAGCAAACTTGGGATCATTTGCAGCTGCTCTGAAGGAGAAGGATGTATGGGTAATGAATGTTGTCTCCGAGGATGGACCAAACACTTTGAAGCTGATATATGACAGAGGCCTGATTGGCTCTATTCACAACTGGTGTGACAAATTGATTAAATATAACTGTTTATTGGCTGTTTGAGATGTGGCTTCTCCTGAGAAAAGGAAAAAGTTCTTTTGTACCAAAGGCACTCTTATTGTCTTTACTGGCCAATATCTGCACTTCTTATGCATTAATCAGACAATATGGCCTTCATTCGTCTGGATTTTAGAGTTAGTAGAGTAGAAAACATGGAATGCTGGGCGGATAGTTAGCTCTAGCCTTGATATGTTCAGGGAAATGTAGTTTAATTTGGCCATAGATTTTCAACTTGACTGTGCCACAGATCTGTTTGACTGCAGCTAGACTGATGATCATTTTTCATTTTTCTTCACCTTTAATCTCTTTGAAATCTTAACCCAAAAGTTGGTTGGAAATATTCAAACTTGGCTTGAATTTGGATGTGGTAAAAATTTTAATTTATTCATAATATGCACTATTTTCTCAGGTGTGAAGCCTATTCAACATACCCTCGGACATATGATTTACTCCATGCTTGGACTGTCTTCTCTGATATTGAGAAAAAAGGCTGCAGTAGTGAGGATCTACTGCTCGAGATGGATCGCATGCTCAGGCCTAGTGGTTTTGCTATCATCTGGGACAAACAACCAGTGATAGACTTCGTGAAGAAGTATTTGCCAGCTTTACACTGGGAAGCAGTGGCAACAGCTGCTGATGCCATTTCCGATTCAGAACAGGATGAGGATGAAATTGTGTTTGTTGCCCAGAAGAAGATGTGGCTAACTAGCGAAAGTCTCAGGGATACTGAATAGAAAATATGTGCCTTGTACGTTACCTGTTTCTCTTTATATTTCTCTACAGCGCTGAGGGATTAAGAAGCATGTCCTGAGTAGCAAAGCGGTAAACAGTTTCAATTTGTAGCACTAAGTGACGTTTACGTTTTTTTTTATCTTAACCTTGTAACCATTTAGTTTGATAAGCCATGAACTGTCAGTATTTATAGGCTATTCTTCATTATTTTTTTTCCCTTCATTTAAAGCATTACAGAAGATACTTCAGCTGATGTCTAATAATCTGAGGTGTAACAGCACATGATGTACTTAAATTTGTGGCTTGAAACTTTCCAAGTTATTTATAAATGAATTACCATGTTATTTATAAATGGATCTGCTTATTAGATATTGCATATGCTTCCCATTTATCATGTATTTGATCTCACTGAGCCAACGTTGTGGATTTGCCTTGTTGATGGGGGTGTTTTACATTTCGAAGTGTCTTGTTGATGGGGGTATTTCTGAGAAAGAAGATAAAGGGCATTTACTAGTATGTCTAACCCTGGTAGAATTTGTCTTGCTAAAAGTTGTATTGGATTGCCCACATCGGATTGAGGAGAAAACTGGGTTTTTCTGTGCGTATATTTTGTGGTTAGCTTGGACTTCGACCAGGTATTGGCTTTATAGTGGCAGTCAAACAAGGCAACATGTCCAGGGCACAGCTTGAACAAAACTAGAACATAAATAGTAGAAACCACAAAAGCACATGAATGTTGTCATCTTGAATGGAATAGTATGGTATGGTGTGGGCACCACCAATAATTCATTATTCATGAAATCCAGTTCTTCGTTTTATTTATAATAATTAAACCATGCTGCCAATATCTACTGTGTCTTAGGACTTGGAATTTCCCCTTACGTTGGGACAATTTGGAGCCCATAAAATCCTTTACCTTCTTCATCATTATGTATTACATCTACATGCACACATTCTTCTTGTTCTTCCTTTTTGTTTCCTTGTTCTTGGTGGGGAAGATAAATCATGTCGTGTGCCTTCGAAAGCTGCAATTCTTTGACTTCCATCAATGTCTTATGCTCTCTCAGTACTAGTTCTTGCCAGCCTTTGATTGCTGTCACCTACTGAAATGGTCAACTCAATTATTTTGCACACCCTGTGTTTTCACTTTCTGTAATTTTTGGGTTCACCAATCACACTCATAGTAGTGTTCCCAAATTCGATAATTTAGCCTCTGTTATACTTAAAAGAAAAACTCTTCTATTTATTTCTTACATATTAAATAATTATAAATAAATTATTTATATCTTGAATTCTTTAATTTAAAATTTAAAAGACATAACACAAAAAATTTAAAATACTAATATAACACTTAAAATAACTAATATAAAAATTAAAAAAAAATTAAAATAATAGATAAACTCGACTACACAACATGATTGCATTATATAAATAAGTGTGATTTGAACCTATTACTTCTCCCATTATTCATGTAAAGGAACAATTCAAAAGAAGTTTAGTACCCAACAAATTAAAGGGTGGCAACCACATGGTAATTAATATTAAAGAGGTAAAGATAATGATAATGATGTATTATTGAATTAAGAAGCAATGTAATGTAAATGTAAAGGGTGGGGCAATGTGAGTGAGACATTAATGTCACTGTTTCCACAGCTTTCTCCATCACACAAACCTCTTTTTCTCTTCAATCTTGAAATGGTGCATGTCCAAACCAAACTATTTTCAAATTGGTCCCCCCCCACCCAGTTACATCATGCCCAACCCCAACCCCAACCCCACTCTCCTTGCCTTATGTTGTAGGGTTTGCCTTTTTTCCTTTTCCAACACTTTTTTATAATTTTCATTAATAAATGTATTATTGCTTTTTTTAAAATAATATTTTACTAATTTATTACCAAATAAAAGTTTTTTGTTTATACAATATTTTAAAAAATTATTATATTTTTAAATAAACATACCCTCAACAATTTATATATAATTATAACAATGCATACATGTTGAAAATTAGGACAACCCAATAAAAGAAAATCATATAAATGAATATTCAACAAAAAAACGTGTTTTTTTTTAAATCCAGTTGAAACGCGTAGTAAAATCACCGTCAGCGTGGCGTCACGGTTACTCTCCAGCGACAATTTCTTCCTAATTGTACAAATGGCGCTGCCGTATTTGTCCGTCCCCGTTGCTTTTGTGCCGTGCGCAATTCTAATGACATAGCGGGAGAGGAAGGTTAGTGGGAGAAGTGGGAAGGTGCTGGCAATAGAAGGATAAAGTGACACGTGTCAAGCATGGGCAAGCTGTATATGAGGCGGACATGAAGGTGTTTAGGCAATTATTCTTCGGGCAAAGACAGTCTTGTCATGTCCAGCTCAGCTTCTTGCCCCTATTTTTTTGAATTTGGTTAATAAAGATGCGTAAGAAATATTTTAAATATATTTGAAAATTATAATACACGTCACAAACTCTTTCTTAATTTACTTTTTTGACATCAATTCCAAGCGGGGTCCACGCGGCATTTCTTTATCTTAAGCATTATTTGACCCGTTCATTATTATTATTCAATTTATTTTTAATTTTCATGCTGGCGAGGCAAGGCAAAGGCATAGTAAGTCACGAGATGCAAATTAATGTTACTCTTAATTAAGTCAGCTGATCTTACACTCCTAACTGGGCCCCGCTTCTTTGTTCGTCATCTCATCTCGCGATAAATTCAACACTATTTTTGTTATTTTTAATTCAAATTATTTTCAAAATAACGTAAACATCGTTGATATTAATAGGATTAGAACACGGAAAGAAATTGAATTGAATGGGTTTGTAAATCGAACAGTCTTCCGTAAGAGTTGATATTCAAAATCTTACAAGAATTGTGTCAGATATTTTAACTGCGTGTGTTGGAATTCATCCCAGTTTTGTAATTCTTGGACAGGATCCCGAAATACCTAAAACAAAAAAAATTCAAAATTATAGATTTTTTTTTAATAAAACGGGCAGTAACTGTGAAGGACAGCGCGTGTGTATAAAAGGAAAAGGCTTTCAACGAAAAAGTGAACTGAACCAATTGAGAGACAGAGATCAAAGTCGTCAATAAAACTAGTGTTATTGTTGTTCTTCGTTTGATATTCTTCTCTCTGGTTACTTTTTTTTCTTGTCGCCGGAAATCGTGGGTTGTTCGTGCGGATTGCAGGTTCGGTTCTTTGAAGTTCTTACACTAGTCCATTTTACTCTTTCTGTTTGAAATCCAGGTCTCTGGAATTATCTGATTTGCTTTTTGGAGTGTTCATTTGCCTCAATTTAGGGTTTATTGACACGTGGCCTTCATTGAGGATTTTAGTTTTGTGGTTTTTTTTTGTTTGCTTGCTTTGTGTCACGCGTTTTTCTTTTTTAAAAAAATCTTAAAATAGAGGATTTTGTGTTTTTTGTTTGTTTTGAGTTCTTGAGAACTGATTCTCTGTTTGTTTGGTGAGAAATTGTGGGAAATTTCTGAGAAAATTGTAATTGAAGTTAATATTCATTTCAAAATCTAGTAATGAGAATTTCAGTTGTCGAGCTGTAGATCGTTATGTGTTGTGAATTGCTGTGAACTTGTTGGTTGATCGAATGCTACCTCTTAATTTTGTATAATTGTGTTTTTTTTTGCCTTTTGAAGTTAAGCCGAAGGCGCTGTTGTTATAGTTAAAGTTTTGAGTCTATGATTGCTTGACGAGAAAATGGCTAAGAAAATTAAAAGGTTGTTTTGCAGGGTCTTTTGCTAAAATGTTTCAGACTTAACGTGGTTTAGATCAGTTTGTGAGTTGAATAGCTTTCAGATTGCTAATCAGTTGGATGCTGGTTTTTATTTTATTGTTATTATTTTTGTTTCTTGCAAATGAATTTTAGGTTTTGCTGAGTTTTGACTCTTTGCTTGGTTGGTGAGAGAATGTAGGAGAGGCTAAGAGAATAAAGTTTTGATCTTGAATTGTCATTTGCTGAGCTCATATTGTTTTTCCAGATGATCTAGTTTGGTCTAAATTTTGAGTGGCTTTAACATTTTAGCAATGAGGTGTTACTTTTGCATTATGACAACTGTTGTTATCTGTTGGAAATTTTAGTTTTGATCGTGGTTTTGTTGAGTTGAGTCTAGGCCCACCATTTGGTTGGTTAGAAAATGTAGAAACAACAAGGAAATGGAGTTTTGACAAGCAAAAACAGCCCTGAATCGGCATTTTATTAGAAAATAGTGGTCATTGGTGCTCATTAGTCAAATACTTTTACAGTTTAGATCTTGAAGTGTCATTTTCTGTGCATATATTACTTTTTCAGATGATCTAGATTGATCTAAATTTTGAGTTGCTTTTAACATTTTAGCAATCAGGTGTTAGTTTTGCATTATGAAAACTGTTGTAATCTGTTGTAATTTTTAGTTATGATGTTGGTTTTGTTGATTGAGTCTAGGCCCACCATTTGGTTGGTGAGAAAATGTTGAAAAAAATGAGGAAATAGAGTTTTGACAAAGGAAAACAGCCCTGAATCTACACTTTATTAGAAAAAAGTGGTCATTGGTGCTCATTAGTCAAATATTTTTACACAGTATAATCCTATTCTTTGACATTACTGATGTGGGCTTTACATAGAATTGGTTACAGAAATATCAATAAGGATGCAATTGGAATCATTATAACTAATTGGATGTTATGGGTTCTCTTTGTCAATACAGGATGCTAGATCTGGATTTTCTGGGGTGACATGTTTCCATTTGTGAAATGAGATTCTTGCTTGATGAAAGTGTACTTTTTGGTAATTTCTGAAATAGACTGCATTTAAGAGCGGGGGCTGACAAGGCAAGGTATATACAGAGTAATAATGGAGTCCGCAAGGTGTTGGTTTAACAAGTTTAAGTCAAAAGATAAGGTGAAACCTTCCAAGAAAAAGGAAACTACAGGCCATGGAAAGGAGGTTTCAAAAGCTCAAACAAGTGAAGAAGTTCCATCAAATGTTACCAAGCAGAAGGCAGCAGCTGCAAAACAGTACATTGAAGACCATTACAAGAAGCAGATGAAAAGCCTCCAGGAGAGGAAGGAGCGGTATGATTTCAGAGCTTCTTTTAATAGTAATGTTGTTTTAAGTATTATTGGTTAACTTGTCATGTTCGTATTGGTTATCTTTATTCTTTTGAAGGTAGTATATAATGGACATACTGCAACCTGAACTCCTTCCTTTTCTCTCTTAGAGAATTTTGTGTGTGGATCTTCAATGAATGACTGATCGTGTTTTGTTTATAGTCCTAACTTCCTGGTTGTGCTAAATAAACAGTATCTTTTCATTTATTCTTTGACTGTTAGTAATTAGTTTTTTTTTAAAATTTTTTCACTCAAGGTGCCACTTAATTACTGTCAAATTATTGTGCTGATTGAATTGAAAGTGATTGGTCAATATTTATGGCATATGCTGTTTATGTTATCAAGATATTGATAAATTATTGGTTATTGGAGATGGTATAGATGTGAAAGGGCTGTGATGAAAGGACCTCAAGCATTCAATGGGTCTCATTTTATGTACTCAAATTAAATCAATTGCCATTACCCAAGTTGACTTGCATGGGGGCTGGCTATCTTGTCTAAAACTGGTTTTCTCTTGTATATTCTTTACATATGTTGGGTTACCCTATGATCACGCTCATCTACAAATTGGAAAATGTAATATTGGTGGAATCATCTTATTATAGGCTTTCCGTAACTTTGAATTGACTTCTCAATCTTATGAATTATTGCTGCCCATTTGTTTGCAATGATTTCATCAAACGTGACACCTAAATTGTTAAGCTGGGTAGGAGAATAGTGTAATCAAAAGGATATTGGGGATGCCAGTGCCAAAATGTTATTTCATATCACCTTGAAAGAAGCCAGGATCAATTTCAGGATTTTAATAGGTTCTGTTTGGTTGAGGAAGTATTTTGGTTTAAGAGTTTCATGGTGGTAAGGGAACCTCTGACCGTCTCAATTTTGTCCACCCAAAGAATTTTAGTTGTCAAGAAGAATTTTGCAGATTATATTGGCACGAGTTTTTATACTGCAATGATTAAATGTTGGATGAAGGCATAATACACCTTAGAATCACTCCTTGTTCACCCATCCTTTAGGATCAATTACAATTCCTGTTTAAGAATTTTCTCAACTCGAGGAGAGTTGCAACTAAAAGTATTTATGCTAATAGTGGGCTCTAAAGGTGAGATTATAATTACCTGTATTCTTGGCTGGGGCAAGGGTCTTGTTGCCACTTCCACCTACATTAGGTCAGAAATACTGTTTGGCCATTATGTCATTCTAGTTTGCCTTTATCGTTTGGCGCTTACAATAGATGGTCTGAGGGAGAATAAGAATTTGGCATTTGTTTTTGGTTGAATATCTTGATCTTTCTTTTATTTCTTTTTACAAGCAACTTCCATTTTAGATAACAAACTGTAGAATTGGATGCTTGAGCGCCTTATTTTCAAAGAAATTCTCTACTATAGAAATTCACCATTAGATTAGGGTCCTAGAATTGGTTACAGTGACAATGCACAAGGCCTTATATTTGTTAGACAAATCAACTCAACTCAGGGATGTCAGTACACAATCATTTTTTTGGTCCAGTTCCTGCATTAGCTAAATGTTTGGGCTCAATGTTCCCATCGGATAAATGTAACTATGCTATTGTTGCTAGCTTATAAATTATCACAGTGGTAAACTAGTTGCAGGTAATGTGTTGGAAAACATATATTTATAATAGTATTTGACGAAGTATTTTGGTTGGAAAACATATGTTTTAGTGGAAATATATAAACATAAGTTATGACAACATCTAAAGAAGGCACAAGTGGAAAATTAAAACTACGTATGTGTGTGTATGTGAAAAAATATGAAATACAGGTAATCACCTTAATAATGGTCGTGGTAATAATAAGAAACCAAAAAGGGGTGCAATAACATATTAATATCTGATGAAAATATGAATAGATATGTAAAACCTCTGACTCTACCTTTGTTTCTCTTTCTTAAATACTTTTTCTTTCTGAAAAAGATAAATTTCGAATATGGATGTCCACATTATGGTGCTTGGACTTCATAAATTTGTTGCATAGGTTTCCTATTTCAACTTAGTACATTAGGTATGACTTTTCAAGTTGAGTTTTTTTGGAGCAGATCTTGTAGTGGTAGAGTTCATAAAAGTAGAGTTTTTTACAAAAAAAAATTATTGGCTGTTTGATTGTAAATATCTTCTATTTAAGTATATTGTACTTTAATAGATAATTTTTTAAAGTTATATTATAAAAAAAATTAAGTAATTTTTTGAAAATAAAAAGTATTTTAAGCAATTTAACCTTATAACAAAAAAACTCAAAATGCTAGCTCCTAAAAGCCCAAAATTTGAGTTTCTCCTAATAGAGGTAAAATAGCTTTTTAAATTCTCATAAGCTCTTTTCCATTGATGACCAAACAATAAAAAAAAATTGAAAACAGCTTTTGATGTCAAAAAAGTCCTTTTGGTCTGCAGAGAAGCCATGCTAATTGGCACTAAATCAAGTTCGTGAAGCAATTGTATTTATCTGCTAAGCCTTGACTATATGGTATATAAATGGCAGTTCTTTATGTTTTTTATTTTTTACTTAATAAGAATTGATCATATATATCACTTATAATGTCTGGAGACTCTTTCACCTGATTTCCTTATAGAAACTATAATTTTCAGTCCCCTATTCTCTTTCTTTATCAACTACAAAAATCCGCATCTGAATGGTTACCTTGGGCCTAGATTCTTGTTGCTCATTTGCAGTGGTAATACTGCTAATCCAAGCTGGATTATGGTATTGAAATGTGCAACCAAAGTTTTTTTAGCTCAGTCAATTGAATGGTTTCTTAACTTGTAAATTTACGTTTTCCTAATTTGTTTTGTTATTATTGTTTACCAAGCCAATCAAGAATGGCGGTTCAGGGTGTTTTTTTTTCTTTTGTTTGCGTGTGTATGTGTGAAGATCTTAGGTTTAGTTGCAATTAGAAGTGTTCTTTCTGTCAGATTCTGAAGAATGTATGCAAGAAAGGCCAGGTTAGGTTGATAATGATCAATTAATGTCTTGCCTGATCGCTTAAGCAGTACTAACTTTTTTGGCCCAGCCTGGGTTTACGAGGCCTGTTGCCATAACTGTGGCTCTGCTTTTTTGGCTAGTTTGAGAGTAGAGAGGGCTTTCTGGCATTAGCCATGCAAATACGTAAAATAACACTATCTTTCTTGAAAGTGCTTTCAGGTGCTTTGCTGAAATAATAGCTAATTTTTTTTCTCTCTTAATTTGATGATTTGTTAGATGCAAATGGAAACAGGAGAACTGACAGGGAGGCATTTTCCAATAGCACCATGTATTTAATTTTTCCAATTTCAGGATCAAGTACTGATTTTACCAGATAGGGTATTTTGAATAAAAGAGCTGACTTTTGTATGTAACTCAGATTCCAAGAATCCTAAAAGTATAGAAGAGACCTGGGTATATGGATGGTGGGTGGTTAGTAACCAGAATTATAGTTCTTTGAATTTTGTGTATCCAGAATAGGAAGCTAAATTGAAAACTAATAAGCTCTTCATTGACTCATTCTACGCACAACCTTGCCAAAACTTTTAGTTAGCTTGCATGTAGGGTCAATCCTTTAAGTTAGGACTTGAACAAACAGCATGAGAAATAGATTGGGATTGGCCATTCTTGGAAATATTGAGCTTCAGTGAACTAGAATATTGTAGAGGTGGACTTACGTTGGAGTTTAGGTTGTTAATGATTATATGATGAGTAAAACATTAAGGTGGACTGGTCTGTTCAAGGTGTATGGGTCACTGATGGCTGTCTGCTGGGCTGCCTTTCCAGTTAAAAGAATATGGTACAAAGCCTGTTCATTGGTCTGTTCAACATTTATATGTCATTAAGAAGGTGGATTGGTCTGTTCAACAATATCTGTCTGCCAGGCCGCCTTACCAATTAAAAGAATATGGTACAGGGACTTTACCCTAGAGTTCAATTCGAGTAGAAAATTGATGATTTCTATTGATGGTTAATGCTCTTTCGCAATAAATTCATGGTTTTGTATCAGTGTTAATTGTATAAATATGATTAATAAGTTGAATGCTGGCAAAAAGAGATTGTAGGGGAACAAATTTATGAATCCTTCCTGGTCCAGCAAATTGGGCAATGAGGCACTCAATTTTCTTTTAGCTGTTGTGTGTCAAATGTGATTCTTCAGTTATATTGAATCTTTAACTTGTGACTTTGATATAATGCAGACGCAATATTTTGGAAAAGAAGTTGGCTGATGCAGAGGTCTCCGAGGAAGAGCAGAATAACTTACTAAAGTATCTGGAGAAAAAGGAAACAGAATACATGCGCCTTCAAAGGCATAAGATGGGTGCTGATGATTTTGAACCATTGACAATGATAGGGAAGGGTGCGTTTGGAGAGGTATTATTTTTCTTTTGCCCAGATTATACTACATTAATGATATATAACTTTTTGTATATATTGTAATTCAGTGGCAAGATGTGTTCAATATGCTATTCTCTTTAGTAGAAAAATTTCCATTATTAAGGTTTGAGGTTGTGAATTTAGTTTTTTTTTAGCTTTCTTTCATCTTCTCTCTCCCTTTCTCTCAAGGTGAGCGGAGGGAGAATGATCAAAGAGGTGAAAAGTTCTTGAATTTACATGTTGGCATATTAATGTATGATATTGTGGTGGCATTTGTAACTTTTTTAAATTCATATGTATAAAACAACAAATTTTAGAAGAAGGCTCTGGTGTGGGCCCCTAATCAAACTAAAATAAGGTAAATATAAAAAAAACTCCTGAATAAGCACATCGACCTGCAAATTTTGTTCTGTGCACTTCCCAAGTCTTCTTTTCTGCTGATTACAACTTATTTTAGCATTGATCAGAAGGACAGGGCTTTGGATTAACATAGCTTGCATTGCTTGGAATTTCTAGTTGGTGAAATTCTTTGGATATTTTGTACATAGGTACATTATTTTTGAATAAATTTGTTTCATGAGATTATCCTGTGGTGTTGATTTTGCTTTTGCTGCCACAAACAAGTTAATTAAGCTGTCCTTATTTTTTTCTATTCTTTTTTTGGCATTAATTATTTATCTTTTTGTGATTGCAGGTTAGAGTATGTAGGGAAAAGGCAACAGGTCATGTATATGCTATGAAAAAGCTTAAGAAATCGGAGATGCTTCGTAGAGGACAGGTATATAACCTATTATGCCTGGGGGAAATCTCTTTAAGATTTGTGCATAATTCTCATTGCTACTTTTAAATTACAATATTCAGGTTGAACATGTGAAGGCTGAAAGAAATCTACTCGCTGAAGTTGATAGCAATTGCATTGTCAAACTATATTGTTCATTCCAAGATGATGAGTATTTATATCTGATTATGGAATATCTACCTGGTGGAGATATGATGACTTTACTGATGCGCAAGGATACACTGACTGAAGATGAAGCTAGGTTTTATGTTGGGGAAACCGTCCTTGCAATTGAATCCATCCATAAGCATAATTATATTCATAGGTAAGTTTATGTTTGGCTCATTTTCAATATCACCTTCCTCTTATGTTCTATATTGACCAACCTTTATTTTGTCATATGTTACAGAGATATCAAGCCTGACAACTTGCTGCTTGATAGAAATGGTCACATGAAATTATCAGATTTTGGATTATGTAAACCATTAGACTGCAGTAATCTCCAGGAAAAGGATTTTTCTATAGGAAACAACCTCAGTGGGGCTCTACGGAGTGATGGACGCCCTTTGGCACCAAAACGCACACAGCAGGAGCAACTGCAGCATTGGCAGCGGAACAGGAGAATGCTTGTAACTTCTCTGTCCTAATGTGCCTCGTTTTGCTCTTACTGTTACGGGAAAAAACATTACTAATCTTACCAGAAAAAAAAAGTTATCTATTGGTTACTCTTTTATAGTTCAGGGTTTGTCATCACTGGTAAAAGGTTTTCAGTCTGGTTATTACTGAAATTGTGCCATTTGATTTGCTTAAAGATGTTTCCAAAGACATATGTTGTCCTGGAGTTATAGAAAAGAACCCAAACCCCACCCGCCCAGCCCGTCCTCCACTTTTTTCCCTTCCATCTTGTATCCATTATAGGTAGCTTTGTGATGGGTGTCACAGGAGCTGCACATCTAATAATAATATTTATATCCCAAAATTCCAGGCATATTCCACTGTTGGAACGCCAGACTATATTGCACCAGAGGTTTTGTTGAAGAAAGGATATGGAATGGAATGTGACTGGTTAGTGAATTAAAAATGCCTTTAAAATTAATGATTTCATTTTCTTTGTGATACAAGTTTTTGTTTATATTTCTGTAGGTGGTCTCTTGGTGCTATCATGTATGAAATGCTGGTGGGATATCCACCTTTCTATTCAGATGAGCCTATGTCAACTTGTAGGAAGGTAACTTGATACACTTGTTTGTACTTTGATTTTGATTGATCTAGTAGAAAGCTGAGCCGTTGGGCCTGGGTCTAAGTATTTGCACCATTGAATTTCGGGGATTTTAAGAAATGGAGCAAACCTTGCATTAATGCAGGCCTACAAATTTTTCTATAGTTGCATTCAGACTATGTTTGTTTGGCATCTGAATTCTGACATAATTTTCTTCGTGACCTCTAATGGTAGGTTTTGTTATTCATGATGTTTTCAGGCCATTATTATTAAAATTAGCATCTTTACGTTGTCATTTATGTCTTTATGTTTTCTTTGTTAAGCTCGTGTGTTCTTACTCCTGATTTTATGTGTTATCCTCACCATAATTAATAATTGAATATTAACCCTTGTTTTCCATTATGCAGATCGTAAATTGGAGAACTCATTTAAAATTCCCTGAAGAGGCAAAACTATCTCCAGAAGCAAAAGATCTTATTGGCAAACTCTTGTGCAATGTTGACCAGAGGCTTGGTACAAAAGGCACAGATGAAATAAAGGTGTTGTGTGGTGTGTTCTGTTCAAAATTCTATTACCAGCTATACAATAAAGTTTCTATTTGACAAATAAACTAGTTCGTGTCTGTATTTTCAGGCTCACCCATGGTTTAAAGGTATTGAGTGGAACAAACTATATCAAATAAAAGCTGCATTTATTCCTGAAGTCAACGATGAGTTGGATACTCAAAACTTTGAGAAGTTTGAAGAGGTAGATTGGAAGTATACATGCAAATATGGTGATTGGCTTTTTAGATTGCTAATCTTTCAAAGTTGTTCTTGTTATAATATGGTTTTATAACTATGAGATTGAATTTGTTTTTAATTATGATTAATAAAGGTTAATATTTCAAAGTTGTTTCTCCCGATTCTTTGCATAGGCTGACAACCAAATTCAGACATCAGCAAGGTCAGGTCCATGGAGAAAGGTCAGTGAATGTTGTTTTAATTACACATACTGTTGTCCTAAAAGTCTAATGTAGAAATGTAGCCAAGCCCTCTCTTCTTTCCGAATTTGCAAGAAAGATTCCCCATAGTGAAGTGTTTGATAAGAGACAATAGCATTTGTGCTCTCATTTCTGTCTGTTATTTTATTGCATCTGTTAATGGTTTGTCATTAGAATTTTTGGTAGAATCTGCATGTTCTTTCTGGTTGGTTGGCAGCACTTCATCAATTGCTGCCATGTGCTCTGTCTATTTTTTGTTATTGTGTCTGATTGTTTGTGTATAGAAAAAAGAAGAGACAGAGAGAAGAGAGCAATGACTAGTAGGCTATGTTATCCTCCTTGTGTAGAGCAACAAACCCATACTGATGCGTTCAAGTGCATGAAGTGCACTGGAATTTATGGAGCACCTGCACTTTGCATGCTCCATTGCACTGAACTGTATGGGAACTGTATTGGTGTATGTGAACTGTATGGGATTATGTAGAGCGAAATTCCCTCATGGTTGCATTGGTGTATGTGAACTGTACGGGAATGTATTAAATGGTTTGCACTTACACTACGCTGCACTTGTAGACATGTTGCTGTACAGAGTAGGTGATGTGCCTACCATATATATGGAGAGTCCATGATAATTTTGCTCGCTCTATATATTTAGGTTGGTGATATGGGTAAATGGATGGATTTGTTGGTAGTTTTTTGGTGTAATTGTTCTGGTCTTATTTATTGAACTCATGGTATTTATTTTATGAAGAAGGGGACATGTATTCATTTGACTGCTTCTTTTCTCTCTTGCAAAAAACTGTTCTTGGAATTTGACGAGATTAGATGTCAGCATTAATGTTGAAGTTATCTGCTTTATGGACTGCAAATGAAAGATGATGAGTTATTGCTGATATGGTGTATTCTGGTGTTTATATGTTTGATTAGTGGTTGCTGTTTTTTAACCTTTCTGCAGATGCTTTCGTCCAAGGATATAAATTTTGTGGGTTACACATACAAGAACTTTGAAATTGTTAATGATCATCAATTACCCGGGATTGGTATGTTGTTCCACCTCGTCTTTGCACATGCATTTATCTGTTTTAGTTTTCTTATTTTCAACTTGTCTTTCTCTGAGTATTTAATGCTTTTCTTTGTTCCCATTTTGTGTCTTGTTCTTGGGCTCTGGGTTGAGAAACAGGGGTTGCTACTTGCTAGTGATGAAATTTTGTGAAATGGCGTTGATTTGTCACTTTGACGTGTTAAAATTTTTTTATTCTACAATTGCTATAGCTCACTATTACCTACTTAAGTGAAATTATTATGGGGAAATGAGGACTAGAACTAGTCTGATATAACCTGTTAAGGTTTATGTCAATTTCTAGTCTGTATTCAGTATTCTCTCTTTGACATGTCTAAACTATGTTTACTTTTTCTTATCATAGATCTGTATTTGAAAATTGTGCTGGAGCATTTAAATTGGTAAAGCATCATGAGTAGTAACTAGGTCTCATCCCACTCGTGGCTGGCTGATCTTATTAATTTGGATGGTGATTTATATAATTATTTTCTTTTTCTCCTGCGATCTCTGTATTTATAAAGAACACAATTTGCAGGTATATCTTCTATGCAACTTTCCATATTGCTTTTGATCTTTATGCGTGATTGTTCTTTGTGTTCCGTGCACAGCTGAACTGAAGAAGAAGAGCACAAAACCTAAGAGGCCCTCCATCAAATCTCTTTTTGGTAAGGGTTGCTATACTTTCTTTCCACCAATGCTTTCATTTATTGTTGTAAAAATTTGCTTGGATTTTTAAGCTAACTGAACAATCTCTTCTCTGCTTCTGGACACACCCAAAACACGAATGGAGTTAAACATCGAAGGGGGCCATTATATGAAATGAATGAATTATGTGGTGTATTCTCATTCTTTTTTCTCGTATTAACTTGATTTATATGTTGCAGAAGATGAATCTGCTACAGCGAATCAACCTGTTCATGGGAGCTTTCTAAACCTTTTGCCTCCCCCAATAGAAGCTCCCGAGACAGAGGGAAAATTGCATTGAGTAGTGGTGTTTTTCTAACATGAGATGGAATGGCCGTAAAAATCCAACAAAAGATAGGATTACGTTGTCCAGTGAATCGCTTTTGTATTGCCGCTACCCCCCTGCATGTCATATTGTTACAGAGTGGAAGGTTTTTAAGGGGCGAAGGCCCCTGTAAAAACGAGTGGTTTGAGATGCTAATTGGCTTTCGGGTAAGCTAGAATCATGATCTTTGTAAAATAGCATTTAGAAAGGAAATATTCTTTCAAATTTGTTCATGTCCTCTTGTCTCCCTTTGTAGTCGCTGTCAATCTGCATGAAATTTGTGTATCATCGTTTTCAATTGTAACTATTAACTCCTCGTTCATTGCTTGGTGATAGATGGATGGGTAGTCCAATTTGCTATTTTTGTATGGAAAATGAAAGGAAAAGAATCCACCCCATCTCTCTCTGCTTTATCCTCCTCTTTTCATCACAACACAGTCTGTCTGGAAAACTCACCTTAGCACAAATCTTCCTAAAGTTCACATGCTTTTAGTATATGATTTCAGTAATTGTTATGTATTTCAAAAGATTTTTGATTGGGAGGTTACTTGTTCTAAATTTATTTGTGGGTATTTACAAATGAGTTCCTGAATTTATTATTTGTAATAAATAGGTCCCTAACAAGTAGGGAGGGCGAAAATCCCAGGGTATTTGTTTCCTTTCTCTCAGTGATGGGGTGGGGACTCCTATCCCTTCGGATAAAAAAAAAGAGTAAAATTAATATTTTAATAAATTTATTTTATTAGATATTATTAGAAAAATATATATATAATAATAATAATAATTATTATTATTATTATTATTGTGAGCATATAAAATATAATGTAATATATTTTAACAAAATATTTTAGATTATTTTTTAAATAAAGTCAGTGACGGAGATGGCAATTTTTGACCTATTGGTCATCCTCAGTTGCAAGGACTAATATGATCTAAAATTAGGGGTTGATCTGTGAACTTTAATTAAATGTGTCCTTATTTGTTATTTCACTAACGCTAAAGAACCTATTCGGGATATCCTGTACCGATGTCAGTCCTGACTAATCTTGACGACCAAACACACGGCTTGCTTGTTTTTAATTTAGGGGTCAGATTATCAGCGACTTTCAGTTTGGAAGACTTCAACCCTCTCTTAAATCTAAACCCTGACTTTGCTCTTGCCTTCGCTTCGTTTTCCTTTCTTCTGGGTCTCGTACTCTCGCAGGACAACAAGAATGCAGGTAACACTTACTTAATTTGAATAATCAAAACCTAATTTCACGATATTAGAACAAATATCTTATCGGTCTTGTCTTGTTCGTTGTTTTTGGGTTTAATTTGATGTTTTATACTTGCTTAGCTTTTCATGTATGTTTTTTCCTTTCTTGGTAAAAAAAACCCTAAAAATTGATTTATCTTTGCTGTTGATGAACGTGCAGGCGAGTGATAGGTTTAATATAAATTCCCAACTAGAGCATCTGCAGGCCAAATACGTTGGAACTGGCCACGCCGATTTGAATAGATTGTGAGCTCTACTCCTTTGAATAAATAACACTTATTTATATATATTTTAATTTTATTTGTTTGGTTGTGTTAATTAACTTTGTTTTGTATCGTTCAGTGAGTGGGCTGTGAACATTCAACGCGATAGCTTTGCGTCTTATATTGGGCATTATCCCATGTTGGCCTACTTTGCTATTGCGGAGAACGAGTCTATTGGAAGAGAACGCTACAACTTTATGCAGGTTTTTATTTCTTATTTTTATTTACTTGTTTGGTTTTGTGTTTACTTGTGTTTAGTCAGTCTTATTGTTGTTTGTAATTGATAAGGGTTACTGGTATATAGCTTGTGTTTATCTTTTATGTTTGGATATGTGATTTGGCTATATTTGCTTGAACACATAACTTTATGCTGTAGATGTTTTATGTGTAACATGTGTTAAGATTCTTTTGTATTTACTTGTGTTACATGGTTGTTAATTATATTTTATTGGAATGGCATTTGTTAGAAACTCTGTATTGTCTTTTCTTTTTTGTTTGAAAAAGATTGTATGCATCTTTTTATGTAAGATAAGACTGGCTACTGAAAGAACTCTTTTCCCTTGTTTGTCCAAGAATATTATTAAGAGGCATAATTATTAAAGGTGCATCAAGGTGCCAAGGGGTCTTGGAGCCTGGGTGCAAGGTGCAAAGTGTAGGCATGCAACCGAGAGAGGTGAGGTGTAAAATAAATCAAATAAGATAATTAATCATATACCAGATCGTTTCTCATATCAATAACATACAATAAAACAACTACTTTATTAATAACATAAAATATTCAACATTCTAGTAGAAAAAGTTTTAAAAATCATGAAAAGTCTTAAAAATCATAATGCATAATCGTATTATAAGTTTTAGCTAAATAAAAATATTCCATTTAATAGCTATAAAGCAACTACTCATCATCTAAAGAAACATTATCTTCTTCCTCATCGATATACTCCTCTTCCTCACTTCCAATGCTGTCTTCTTCTTCTTTGTTTTCTTCTTCTTCATCCTCTTTATATTCCTCTTCCTCAAAATCACCCTCTTCTTCATCTCTAAGTGTTAGAGGAGTATTAACTCTCAAATTAAAAGATACTGCTTTTGCTTTTCCCTTTGCTTTAGCATTTGAAGCAGAAACATTTTTATCTTTTGTCTTTTTTTAAAAAAGAATTTGGTGTATGTGTCATTTTGTTAGTGGTTTAATAAAAATTAAAAAACACACAAAACAGACGGACATTACTCGGCATGCCTTTTTGTGCCTTGCTCCTAGGATTTAAGGCGCACGCCTTGTTGCCTAGCCACGTGCTTGGTATAGGTCACCCGCCTTTTGAGTCTTAAGGAGAAAGGCTTGAGCTTGGTGCGCCTTGCGCCTAAAGTGTGCCTTTAACAACTATGTTGAAAGGTTTATGGAGGACACTAGCATTTGTATGCTTATCAAAGTATTTTATTTGTTGATATGTACTGATTTTGATGGAATTTATCACGGCAATATGCTTTTTTGATGGCCCACTGACATGTAACCTGTTACTAAAAAAAGAAGTTGAAGTGATCAAAAGTAGACTACATTCTTAACTATTGTGTGATAAGGATCAGAGTTAGCACCATTAAGAAGGAAATATCATGGTTTTCTTTCATCTAGTTAAAATTGATTTTTCTCAACTTTAAACATTTTATGTGTGGCTCGGTTACATTGACTGTTTGCCAAAACAATGTTAGAAAACTATCATCACATGTTGGTTGGTTCTTTTACGTGTCAAATTATCTTGGTTAACAATTAAAGGTGCTAAATTTCTACACACACACAGAAAAGCTATTGAGAAATGAAGCATGGCCTGGTTGGCTCATCATTAAGACATGATACCTCTATTTGCTGGTACAGCGCACACCTCAATGTTAAAAATTCAAATGACAAGATGAAGTATTATCTTAAAGCTGACAAGTCTAATGTTTATTCTTTGCAATCTCTGTCTGCAGAAAATGCTTTTGCCTTGTGGTCTGCCTCCTGAAAGAGAAGATGATTGAGACACACTGGTTTTCTGCATGCTGTAGAGTTCCTCATTTGTTATATCTCTATGCATGTGTTTACTTTATGGAGCAATGTTCATGCAGAAACTGTTTACTGAATCAAATGCTGGAGTGCTATTACAAGGCATGGAATTATATAAATTCTATGTAGTTAATCAGAGTGTTGATATATTTTTTGAATCAGTACATTAAGGTTGTTTATCAAAACACTGAAGGACCTCCTTGGTTTTGGTGTTAAGCTCTGAATGATAAGTAATGGTCTCTCTTTTCCAATTTATTTTCTTCTTTATGTCACTCCTCTTTTTGAGTTCATGTTATTTGTAATTCAGTGCTTGTTTTGTTTGATGGTTTTGGAATGAATCGAGGCAATGACAGGCCCGTAGTTCAGTTGTTCTGAGTTGACTCAATGAGAATGTGAGAGTCAAACAAGCTTAGAATTTTCTTTTGGTCACAGTATCTCAATTTCTGCCCCCAACTCAAGATTAGGTTTATTTGCATTGCATCAGATTGCCATGTATAAAGATTCGTTACAAAACAGCCTGTAAATGAAAGGTTCCCAGTCACCTGCATTCCTGATAATGTGTTGAGATGACATGGAATGTATATAATTGACCTATCAGAAGCAAGCGGAAGTGGCACAAAGGAAATAACACAATGAAGTTGTCAGAATCTGACTTCTGTATAACCAAGGGACAAACAAAGAGAGTCAGTCCAGTGCTTGAAGTTGGGTAACTGGGGTAGAAATCAGACTAGAATCCAATCTGATCACAGATATGATGATGTCTTGAGTTATGACCTATTTACGGTTTAAGTGTCCAAAGGGAGGATTTGGATCAATAAAACGCTGTCGTCACTGTAAATTTGTGTTAAATTTTAATTTTTGTAGATATACATTTTATGCTGCAGTTGTACATGCAGAGCAAGATTCTCACCAATGTGTGTTATTCATGTATTACGATTGTATTAATAAACAGGCATGCTCTTCCCAGATTTACCCAATAATCATCGGTAAAATAACACCAAATCTTGCTGACAAGCAGATTTCTTTTTATTTTTTATTTTTCCAACTGAACTGACACTGGTAATTGGACATAAAACCACGAAGAAGAGAGGTCATAACTAACTTTTGAATGAGCCAGAAACAATTCCGCCGCGCTTAGGATGGACTCCTACCGAGGTGGAGAAGTCACTAGTCTAATGACTAGGACGGCATGCTCGATAACCAAAAGCTTTGCTAAACAAATGACATCAAGCAAAACCCTCGTGAACCTGCTAAAAAACCCTAAAACCATAAGAACCAAATCCCAAGCTAAACAACTCCATGCCCAAATCTTCAAAACTCAAGAATTCAACTCTTCTTCTAACATCTCCAAACTCCTATCTATCTATACAAATCTTAGTCTTTTACATGACTCTCTCCATCTCTTCAACGCTCTCGAATCACCAGCTCCACTTCTTGCTTGGAAGTCTATAATCAGATGCTTCGCAGACAATGGCTTTTTTGTTCAGTCCTTGATGTCTTTTGTCCAGATGATGGCTTCTGGTGTATACCCAGATCACAATGTGTTCCCTTCTGTGCTAAAGTCATGTACCTTGTTGATGGATTTGAGGTTTGGTGAGTCTGTCCATGGATGCGTTATTAGACTCGGTGTGGATTTTGATTTGTACACTAATAATTCTCTAATGAATATGTATGCAAAATTTCAAAGTTTGGAAGGGAATACGTATGATGGATTTAAGGGTTTTGGAGTGACTGGTGGGAGCAAAATATATGTACATGAATTGCTTGATAAAAATCCTGAACAATACAGAAATGGTGAATTATGTAGCTGTTCAGGAGGTTATCATGATTTTAATGGTAAGGCAAAGGATTTTACAAAGAAATTTGGGAAACGGGTCGTGGGTATTGGTAATAATGCGAATTTAGAAGGAATAAGTGATCAGTTGGTTTATATTAGTGGAGGTAGGCAATGTGATGATCATTCTTATGGGAGAACAAGCAATGTAAGGCCTTTGGAAACAGACAACATAACAAAGGTGTTCCAACTGATGCCAATAAGGGATCTAGTTTCTTGGAATACTGTGATTGTGGGACTTGTGCGAAATGGATTGTATGAAGAAGCTTTGAGGATGGTTAGAGAAATGGGGAATGCTAACTTAAAGCCAGATTCATTCACTTTATCCAGTGTCCTTCCTATATTTGCCGACTACGTGGATGTTATTAAGGGAAAGGAGATTCACGGGTATGCTATTAGGCATGGATTAGATTCTGGTGTGCACATTGGAAGTAGCTTGATTGACATGTATGCAAAGTGTACTAGAGTGGAAGATTCACATCGGGTATTTTGTCTCTTACCTATAAGAGATGAGATTTCATGGAACTCAATTATTGCAGGGTGCGTACAGAATGGCTTGTTTGATGAGGGACTGAAATTCTTTCGGCAGATGTTAATGACTAAAATAAAACCAAGGCATGTTTCTTTCTCTAGTATCTTGCCGGCTTGCGCTCATTTAGCAACCCTTCATTTGGGGAAGCAACTCCATGGGAACATAATCCGGAATGGATTTGATGATAATGTGTTTATAGCCAGCTCACTACTGGACATGTATGCCAAATGTGGGAATATTAGGTTAGCAGGAAGAATTTTTAATAAAATAGAGCTCCATGACATAGTGTCATGGACGGCCATTATCATGGGTAATGCTTTGCATGGACATGCCCACAATGCCATTTCCTTGTTTGAACAGATGGAAAAGGAGGGCGTGAAACCAAATTCTGTGGCTTTCGTGGCTGTATTAACTGCTTGTAGTCATGCGGGTTTTGTAGATAAAGCTTGGAGATATTTCAACAGTATGACCCAGGATTATGGGATTGCTCCAAACTTTGAACACTATGCTGCAGTTGCAGACCTTCTCGGTCGGGCAGGAAAGTTGGAGGAAGCATATGAATTCATATCTAACATGCATGCTGGACCTGCTGGGAGTGTTTGGTTGACATTGTTGTCTGCTTGCAAAATGCATAAGAATGTTGAGTTGGCTGAAAAGGTTGCTGATAACATATTCATGATTGATCCCAATAACACGGGAGCTTACGTTCTCTTGTCAAACATATATTCAGCAGCTCGGAGATGGAAAGATGCTGCAAGGTTGAGAATCACTATGAGAAATAAGGGCATGAAAAAGACACCAGCTTGTAGCTGGATTGAAGTTAAAGGCAAGGTACATTGTTTTGTAGCGGGAGACGTATCAAATCTATACTATGACAAAGTAAATGACGCTCTGAAAGATCTTCTGGAGCGAATGGAGCAAGAAGGATATGTTCCTGACACCAAGGAAGTGTTCCACGATGTTGAAGAGGAACAGAAGAAATTCTTACTGCATTACCACAGTGAGAGACTTGCCATAGCTTTTGGTATTGTTAACACCCCTGCTGGTACAACGATTCGAGTAATAAAGAATCTCAGGATATGTGGGGACTGCCACACGGCAATAAAGTTAATATCAAAGATTGTTCATAGAGAGATAGTGGTGAGGGATAACAGCCGGTTTCACCATTTTAAAGATGGTAAGTGCTCATGTGGAGATTATTGGTGACAGAATAATGATCAATGTGCATCAAAGCTGCCTCATGATGAATGTCACAAGCAAAACTTCCGTAAACTTTTCAGTTTTGAGCTTTTGCCAAAGGAACTGCAATCCGTAAATGGTGGCAATATCAATATGCACCGTAACTGTATATTTCAGCCTTGTGGACCAAACTGAAATGAATATATTTGGTTGGGTCCTCTAGGCTTGGATCTTGAAGAAGTGTAGCAAAAGATGCAGATCCAGAAAAAGGGGCTATACGAAAGGAAGACAAATAATGGGTTTGTTCTGGACCACAAACTTCAAGCAAACAATGACCTATGTCAATTCCAATACCAACTATTCATCTGCTTGCAAACTAATGAAAGCTACACTCTGTTTTCTTCTTCTTTTTTGAGGTGCAAAAAATTCTTCCACTGACAACAGTTGTCTTTGGAATTTTTGTTATGCTTATTCAGGCTGCATGTATTTGGACAGGTGAACAGGAAAATCTCTCCATCATTTTTACTCTTTTCGAGGGAGATTAGAATAGAGCTTGTATGTTGTTACCAAATGTTACAAGTTGTCTATTCTTTTTATGGCATTGCCACATGCTACCCCCTTTCTCTGTTTTGTCTCACGTTTAAAATTTTTACCAGTTTCACTGTCTGATCAATATTCTGAATTTATGATACATAATTAAATTAAATTTTAATAAAAAATTATTTTGCTTAAATTAAAAATCTTTTTATCTACTGTGTTTTGACAAAAAAAAATAAAAAATCATGAATTTTAATTTGATAAAAAAAATTAAAAAAAGTTGCAATTGTGCCACCTAATCATTGTTTATTACATGATGATAAGCTTTATCCTTTTGAATTAGTCCAAATTAATTGCATTTCTAACTCTGTTTCACGGCAAGTCATGCTGGTTGATCATCATTACATTGAGGTGCTAAAAGACACAAATGCCCAAACCCACGGGATTAGATTTTTCTCTTATTTATTATTGAGTCCAACAAGAACGAGACTTAATTACACGATTCATTAATAGTGAAAGGAGTCAGCAGCAACTCGGCATCTTCATTTGCAAAAACAATTTATTTATTATTCCAGTGGGGAGAGCCATCAGCCGAAGGAGTATCCAATAGTATCATCCAATTTTTCGTTTATCAATCGTCGTCCGTCTACTTATGTTTTCCCTTCATCTTCTCTCTCTGTCCTAATGTTCCTTCCTTCACTTTCCTCGTAAATTCTCTCGAGAAAATTCGTGTTGTTCAAACTCAATCCCTGTTCCTAACCCAGATCAGATTCTAATCTCCGAATTTCTGCCTCGAATATCGTTTGCCTTGGATTCTTTCCCCTTTATAACTTTCTCCAGAAGAAAAGAATCATAGGCAACCATCTTTCCCCTACTTTTTTGCCTTCAAAACCCACCTTTTTCTTCCCAAACTTTTAACCAAAAATGCGTTATAGCGATCTCAAACCAATACTAAGAAATGGGTATTGCTTGTTTTTTTAAGCAATCCCATGTTTTGTTTTGTACATTTATAGGCTAGACTATAAAGGGTTTTCTTTATTCGTATTTTTTTTTGTGGGTTATGTATAACTTTGATGGATCTGAGATTCTCTGACAAGGGAATCTTTTGTGGGCGTTTCCTGTTTGTTGAATAAATTTGACTGTATTACGAGAGAGTAGAGCAAAAAGGTGAAACAAAAAGATAAAAATTTTTTGTTGCACTATATTTTTCGCCGGGTTAAGGTAGATCAATGGATCAGGTAATTGGCGTCAAGTTTAAGCTGGGACGAAAGATCGGGAGCGGATCGTTTGGGGAGCTCTATTTAGGTGTATAAAACTTGCTGTTCTTTAGTAGCATTACAGTGTAACAGTTATAAGCTTCCAATTTTGTTTGCGTTTCCGTTGTTGGAGTATGTTATCATGTTGGTTTGGTTTTGTTTGTTGTAGGTGTTAATGTGCAAACAGGAGAGGAAGTTGCTGTTAAGCTGGTATGTAGGAAAGTTGATCCCTTTTTGTATTGTGAATGATCATATAACGGATATTACTAGGGTTTCTCATTTCTGGTTGTTGGTTTTGGTTGTTTTAGTCATGCATAGAGTGATTGCTGAGTTGTGGTTATAAAGATAATTATTTTTTCTTTTTAAATGTATGGTTTTATACAGTGTCTATGAATTTATTTATAGTTGTGAGAAAACTGGCATTTGTGTGTACCAAAAGATTTCTCCCATTGATTTGTCTATTTTTGATCTTCTATAATGTATATCAAACTGCTGGAGTTTTCAATTGGCTTAGCTGATTGGGTAATGAATTTTGTTTCTTTGGGCAAAAATATGTTCTGAGTATGGTTTTGAGTGTTTTTCTTACGAGCAGTTAGTCATAGTACTGCAGAGACCTGAAAAGCCAAAAAAAAAGGTTTATTTTTGAGGTTTTCAGTTGTTTGCCTGCCTTCATTTGTCCCTCCTTTGGCCAGGAATCTGTGAAGACCAAGCATCCTCAGCTTCACTATGAATCAAAATTGTACAGCGCCATATAAGTAAGTACTCTTTATTTTTATTTAATTTATCTGATTTTATATTTTTTCTTTGAAAATTCATACATTATCATCTTTCTGATATTAATTTATTTTCATCTTTCTTCACTCAATTTTTTATTTCTAACCATCTTTATACTTTCACTCTATTCACTTCCTTCCTCCCCCCTTCTTCCTTTTTTCTCCTCCCTTTCTTTTCTTCCTCATTTTTCCCCTTTTTTCCTTTTCACCTTTCTTCTTCTCTTTCCTTCTTCTCTTCTTTTCTTTCTCTCCTTCCCCTCTTTCTCTTCCTCTTTCCTCCTCTTTCTTTCTTCTCTTTCTCTCTCTCCTCCTTCTCTTTTTTCCTTTTCCTTCCCCTTTTCTTCTTCTTCTCCTTCTCCTCCTCTCTCTTCTTCCTCCCTCTCCTCTCTTTCCCTTCTCTCCTCCCTCTCTCTCCCTCTCTTCTCTCTTCCTTCCCTCTTTTCCTTTCTTCCTTCTCCTCCCT
>BNST01000596.1:0-2500 GCA_019650275.1 Xylocarpus granatum
TTAATTTATTTTCTTTAGGGTTTTTTTTTTTTTTAGGTAAAAAAAAAACTTCTTTTTTTATTTTTTTTAAAAAAAAAAAGGGGAAAAAAAACAAAAGAAAAAGGGGGGCTTTGGATATTATAAAAAACTTTGTGTATGTTTGTTTTTTTTAAAAAAAAAAACACAAAAAGGGGGTTTTGGGGGGGGGGGGGGGGAAAAAAAAAAAAAAAAAAAAAAAAATGGCATAGTAAAATTAACCACACCCTAATTTTTTTCTTAGGGAAAAAAACAAATTTCTTTTCTTCTAGTCATATAAAAAAAAAAAAAAATTATTCATGACCTTGTTTTTTTCATAAAAAAAAAAAAAAACAAAAAAAAAAAAAAAAAAAAAAAAAAAAAAAAAAAAAAAATTCCTTTTTAACAAAATATTTTTTCCCAAAATTTTTTTTCTGTCTTTTTTTTTTTAAATTTAATAAAAAAAAAAACAAAATTTAAACCTTTAGAAAAAGGGGGGGCCCAAATCCCTTTTTATATTGGGGAAAAAAAGGCTACAAAAAAAAAAAGGAAACAAAAATGTTATGGACTTTTTGTTTTTTTTTTATTTTCTAAATATAATTATTAAAAAAACTTTCTTTAATAAAAAAACCCCCCCACCCCCCAAAAAAAACTTTTTTCACCAACATATCACGGGCCCTACTTCCCCCCCCCCCGGGGGGGGGGCCAGTAAACCAAAAAAATTTTCTTTCCGGAAAACATTGTTTTTTATTAGGGGGGGAATTTTTTATCTTTTTTCTTTCTCACGGGGGGAAAAAAAAAAAAAACCAAAAAATTTTTTTTTGTTTTTTTCCCCCCCAAAAAAAGGGGGCCCGTTGTTTTCCAAAAATTTTTTTCATTCCCGTTTGCTTTTTTTTCCCAGGACTGGCAGCGAAGGGGTCAATTTACCAAAAAAGGGGGGGCTTTTTTATAAATAATTAGGTGGGGGACAATTTTGTTATTTTTGGGGGCTGCGGGGATTTTAGGGGGGGGAAAACGGTAAAAAAGGGGGAGGGACACAAACGAAAACCAGGGAAAGGAGGGGGGGGAAAGGGGGGCGGGGGAACCGGGGGGTGGGACCCCCATCCCCACCCCACCCCCAGGGTGGGGGGGGGGGGGGGGGATTAAAAATTCCTTTATTTTGGAATATTAAAAATATTTATAAAAACCGGGGGTGTATAAAGGTTGTTATTCACCCACCAAAAAAAAGTTTTACCCGGCCAAAAAAACGGGGGGGGGGGGGGGGGGGGGGGGGGGTGGAAACCACCAAAATTATGTTGGGGGGGGGGTGGAAAGGTTTGATCTGGGGGGGGGCCCCACGGGGGGGTGGCCCCACCCGGGGCCGGGGGGCCGGCGGGGGGATAATTCCCGGGGGGGCCCTTTGCTAACCCCCAAAAAGGGGGGGGGGGGGGGGGGGGGGGGAAAAACCAATTATAAAAGGAGCGTTAGGGGAAGTACTTATATTCGGTAAGCGGGGGCCGGGGGGGGGGAACGGGGTGGGGGGGGGGGGGGGGGGGGGGGGAACGGGAGGGGGGGGAAAAAGTGGTGAAAAAGGGTGGGGGGGGGTTCCCTCCCCCACCACCACCCAGGGGGGGGGAGGGGGGGCCCCCACCCCCCCCCACCACCCCCCCCCCCAAAACGGGGTAGATTTTATTGGTAATTAAGAAACCCCTTTTGCGAGGAAAGGGGGGGCTCCAAAAAAAGACAAAAAAAAAAAAAAACAAAAAACCAAAAAAAAAAAGGGGGGGGGGGGGGGGGGGCTGCAGGGGGGGGTCATGAGATATTAAATTTTTTTCAAAAAATTTTAAAAAAAATTGGCCATTTAAAATTCCCCCCCCCCCCCCCACCCAAAAAAATTAAAAGGGGAATTCATAAAAAATTTATTATTTTTAAAAAAAAAAAAAAAAAAAAAGGGGGGGGGGGAGGGGGGGGGGGGGAAACCAAATGGGGGGGGGGGGGGGGGGGGACTTCTGGGGGGTTTTCTTATCTAGTTTTTAGACCCCCCCCCCCCCATTCGTTCTTTTTTTATTCAAGGCTTTTTTTTTTTTGTTTTTTCCAAGTGTTCTGATTCTTCCAAATACTGGGAAAAACGGCTGAATTCAAAATTTTTGTTTACTTTTTTTTTTTATCTTTTATTTTTTATTTTTCTTTTTTGTTTGCTTCTTTTTTTCCCAAATAAATATTTTTCGGGGGATTTTGGGAAAAGTACCCGGGGGGAACCATACTTCCCGGGGAAAGGGGATTTAATCTTGTTTTCTTGTATTTCTTTTGTTTTTACACCCCCCAATATGGGGGGAAACAATTTTTTTTTTCTTGTAAACCACCCCCCAAAAAAGGGAGGGGGTTTGTTTTTAAATAAAAAGAAAAAAAAAACAAAAATTATTGTTTTTATTTAAAATTAATAAAAAAAAAAAAAAAGGGGGGGGGGGGGGGGGGTGTGGGGGGGCCCCCCCTTTTCTGGGGGGGGGTGGATAAAAACAAAAAAAAA
>BNST01000596.1:7500-67590 GCA_019650275.1 Xylocarpus granatum
AAAGGGGATTAGGGGGGGGAATAACAAAGGACAAAAAAAAAAAAGGGGGGGATATAATCTTTTTTTTTTTCTTTTTTTTTTGGTTTTATTAAGGGGGGGGGGTTTATAAACCAACTAAACCTGGGGTATGGGGGTTATTGGGGGGGGGGGGATTCTTCCCCTTGGGGAAAATGGGGGGTAAAAGAGGGAGGGGGCCCAGGGGGGGGGGGGGAAGAGCATATGTTTCTGCTCACAATAAAGGGTTGTATTATTGTATTAAACAGCCTTATCCTAATTTAACTAGTACTTAAGTTCCTTATCCACTTAGGATATGTTTTCCTAAGTCATCAAGATTTTATAAGACAGCTAAAACATTATCAAGATAGACCTTATCCCAATGTTTCCTAATCCTACTAGGATTCTTGCTTTTTCTTGAATTTCTATCTAGACTAGAATTCGTACTTTGACTAAACCTTTCTGTCCTTATCTTATCTCCTCTCCTACAGCTTCTGACCTTCTCTTGCTATTTTCTTCTAGGATTAGGACTTCCATATGGTGTGTCCTTCCATTCCAAGACTTTCTTTGACGTGATCATCTTGTTGAAGCTAAACCCGCCATGATGTCCTGTTGTTGCTAGAGTTCTTCATGCGTATCCTACCAATGCTGGTGTCCTTCTTGGCTTGGATATCCGTGGTCAATTAGGACAGAATCAGAACCTGGCCATGCTTTACCGCATTCTACGTGCGTGCCTATTGCATGCACTTTCTTGCCTGTTGTTGCTTCTCTTGCTGCTTGGCGCCTCGCGCACATTCGCTCATGCTTGCTTTGCCTCCTAAGGTCGTCAACAAGAATGCACCCAACGCCACTGCCATGCCCACGGAGATGTTCCGGCCGCTCCCGAAAGTTCATCTTGCACACTGCTGAATGCACCCAATGCCTCTGCTGTGCCCATGGATATGTTCTGGTCGCTCTTGGAAGTTCATCCTGAGCACTGCCAAAACACGTCAGATGCCTCTTCTGAGCCTGCAAGGCTACTTCGATCACTCCCGAAAGTTCGTCCCATGCACTGTCAGAACATGCCCGATGCCTCTGCTGCACCCACCGAGATGTTCTGGTCACTCTTGGTAGTTCGTCCCACACTCTACCTAATGCACCCGAAGCCACCGCAACGCCTGGGGGATGTTCCGGTCGCACCCGGAAGTTATCCTGTGCACTGCCCAACATGCGTCGAACCCTCAGCCACGGCCGCAGAGATGTTGCAGTTGCCTCGTGAAAGTTCGTCCCGTGCACTGTTGAATGTGTCCAATGCCGCTGCTATGCCCACAAAGATGTTTGGGTCATTCTGGGATGTTCATGTCACACACTGCCGAATGCACCCAAATCCTCTGCCATGCCCGCAGGGATGTTCCAGTCATTCCTAAAAGTTCGTCCTCAACATTGCCAAATGCGCCGATGCCTATGTCGCACCTGCAGGGATATTCCAGTTGCTCCCAAAAGTTCGTCTGGCGCACCGCCTAACATGCCCAAAGACTCTGCTGCACCCATGTTCAGATCGCTCCTAGAAGTTCGTCTCGCGCACTGCCCAGGACCATTGCCGCACCTGTAGTGATGTTCCAGTCGCTCCAACAAGTTCATCTTGCACACTGCCGAATGCGCCTATCAGCTCTGCTGCGCCCGCAGGGAATGTATCGGTTGCTCTCACAAGTTCATCTCGTGCACTGCCCAATGCAGCCCAAAGCCTCTGCCTCGCCTGTAGGGATCTTTCGGTCGATCCTAGAAGTTCGTCCCGTGCACTGCACAACATGCCGAAGCCTTCAACACACCTACAGGGATGTTCTTGTTGCTCCTAGAAGTTTATCCTGTGCACTGCCAAATGCACCTGATGCTTCTGGCATGCCAGCTAGGATTTTCCAGTCACTCCTAAAGTTCATTCCACGCCTGCAGAGATGTTTTGGTAAGACCCAGAAGTTCATCCCATGCACTGTTAAACACGCCTAACTCCTCAGCTGTGCTAGTGTGGATCTTACAGTCGCTCCCAAAAGTTCATCATATGCACTAACTAACGCGCTGGACGCCTCTGCTGTAGCTCCGGAAGCTCATCACAAGCACTACTGAATGCACACGACACGTCTGCCGTGTGAAAAATATTGAAGAAACAAAGAAGTGTGAAAGAAAGTATTGATGAAAGAATAAAGAAGCTTGTATTTCACTTTACACATCTTGGGTATATATATACAACATCCTAACGGCTAGGTACAAGTTGATTTTACTTTTCTAACAGCTAGGTACAACACATAACAGCATAGCTTTCAATTTCAAGAACTAGCCGTTATTTCGTCCATTAGTGATTAGCTTACTAGCCGTTATTTCGTCCTTTAGTGGTTAGCTTGATATGGGCTTTGGGCTTGATATGGGTGTACATAGGACAATCAAAGAGTTATTTGGGCCTTTTATCTTCACCCTCAATCCCTTCATTTTCAACACTCCCCCTCAAGTTGGGCTTGAACAAATTGATCAAGTTCAACTTGCATACAAACTTTTGAAGTTGTTGAATACTCGGAGGTTTGGTGAATATGTCCGCCAATTGATCTTCGCTCTTGACATAAGGCATTGAGATTGTCTTGTTCAAATATTTTTCTCTTATAAAGTGACAATCTACCTCTATATGCTTGGTCCTCTCATGAAACACCGGATTGTTTGCAATATGTATCGCCGATTTGTTATCACAATGTAGCTTCATAGGTGCCTCGACATTAAAACCCAAATCTTCAACCAATGCCTTCAACCATATCAATTCACTGGTGGTTGAAGCCATTGCTCTATATTCAGCTTCGGCACTTGATTTGGCCACCACGGTTTGCTTTTTGCTCTTCCAAGTCACTAAATTCCCACCAACAAAAGTACAATATCCAGTTGTAGACTTGCGATCTTCAATGCTTCCTGCCCAATCAGCATCCGTGTAGGCAAAAATTTGGTGATGTCCATGTTTCTTCATTAGTAATCCTTGTCCTAGAGTCCCTTTGAGATATTTGAGTATTCGGTTCACCATTTCCATGTGATTGGTCATTGGACAAGTCATGAATTGGCTTACCTGATTCACAGCAAAAGAAATGTCAGGTCTTGTAATAGTTAAGTAAATTAACTTACCCACAATTCTTTGATATTGCTTGATGTCTTCAATTGGTTTGCCCTCCTTCTTTTTGGCTTGTACTTCAATTGGAGTTGATGCTATCTTCCCTCCAAGCTTACCTGTCTCTTTCAAAAGATCAAGTGTGTATTTTCTTTGGGATAGAAATAGCCCTTTATTAGAATGGGCTATCTCTATACCTAGAAAATACCGTAAGTGTCCAAGGTCTTTAATATCAAAAGTAGACTTTAAATAACTTTTAGTGCTGTTTATTCCCAAAGTATCACTCCCTGTTATAATGATATCGTCCACATATATTATCACAACAGTAATACCATTATTGGAGTGTTTTATGAATAAAGAGTGATCAGCACTACTAACCTTAAAGTGTTGAGAAGTTAAAGCACCTAACAACTTAGAGTACCAGGCCCTAGGAGATTGTTTTAAGCCATAGATGGCTTTTCTAAGCTTACATACATGCGGTTTTGGTACTTTAATGTTGTATCCTTGTGGGATATCCATGTAAACCTCTTCTTCTAATTCCCCCTGGAGAAAAGCATTTCGAACATCCATTTGATACATTTCCCATTCATAATTAGTGGCTAAGGACAAAATAACTCTAATGGTGTTCATTTTGGCTACTGGGGCAAATGTCTCCGTGTAATCTAAACCATAGGTTTGAGTGAATCCTTTAGCAACCAATCTAGCTTTATGTTTCTCAATGGAACCATCACTCTTCAGCTTGGTTTTGTACACCCATTTACACCCAACTGTTTTCTTACCTTGGGGAAGAGTAACAATTTCCCATGTCTTATTCTTAACTAAAGCTTCCAACTCCTCATCCATGGCATTTCTCCAAATAGGAATGTCCTTGGCCTCGTTGTAGCAAGATGGCTCTTTCAAACTATCCAATTTGCTTAAAAACACTCTATAACTCTCTTTAACATTATCTAAGGTATAATAATTTTGTATAGGATGTGCTGTGACTTTGTTCCCATAAAAGAATACCCTATTTTTCTGCCATTCGGATGGAGGCTTCCTAATTCTTTGAGATCTTCTAAGAGGAAAATTTTGATCATGTGATGAAGAATCGGACTCTCTCTCATTTTGACCCACCGGTGAGGAACTAAATGGGATTTCATGCTCTAAAACTAATTGATCATTAGGGTTCTCATCACAAGGTGTTTCCTCACTTTGACTTTCGCTAACTATGTTTTGTTCTTCATTTGATTCCAATGGTTCATGAATATCACCATTCTGTTGTGTTGAATCTTCATAGATAAAATCCTCTTTTTCGCTTTCATTCAAACTAACTCCATTATTGATTTGATCGTTATTCCTTAACAAACTCAACCGATTACCTACAATAGATAGGGGAAGAGGATCCCCTTTCATTTCTCCTTCATTTCTCACTTTATCAAAGTAAGGATTACTTTCCAGAAAAGTAACATTTCTTGACAAGAATTTCTCATTCGTAGAAGGATCTAAACATTTATAACCCTTTTTATCAATGCAATACCCTAAAAATATGCACTTTACACTCCTATGACTCAATTTATCTCTAGCATGATTAGGGATGTGAACATAACAAGTACAGCCAAATACCTTTAGATAAGATAAGTTTGGTTGCCTATTATGCAACAATTCAAAGGAGATTTTCCATTCAACAACTTCGAAGGCATACGATTTATCAAATGTATGGCAGTGAGAATGGCTTCATTCCAATATCTTTTAGGGACATTGTGATGAAACATTAGTGACCTTCCTACATCTAAAATGTGCCGATTTTTCCGCTCGGCCACACCATTTTGTTCAGGTGTGTAGGGGCAAGTCGTTTGATGAACTATCCCTAAAGTGCTCAAGTAATTCTCAAAGGCGTGACTAGTATATTCTCCCCCATTGTCGCTCCTAAGAATCTTAATCCTTTTACCAAGTTGATTTTCAATTAAGGAAACATACTCTTTAAAACATATAAGGTCTCTGATTTGTTTTTAATCAAGTATATCCAAGTGTATCTCGACTTGTGATCAATGAATGTGACAAAATATCTAAAGCCATTGTGAGATTCTAAAGGAGAAGTCCATAGATCAGAGTGAACAAGATCAAATATTTCATTATAACAAGTTTCCGAATGTACAAAAGGAAGTTTAGTCTGTTTTCCAAGATTACAAGCCCTACATTGTTTAAAATCACTAAACTTCATTTTCGGAATCATTTTACACAGAATGTTACTAGGAGGATGGCCTAGTCTTGCATGCCAAAGTTTCTGAAGTCCACTGTCTTCCTCAACTCTAAGGGCTTGATTGGTACTATCCAAAAAATATAGGCCGTCATGTAAGGTTCCCTCACCAATCTTCTTCCCGGTTGACATGTCCTGAAATATCACCTTATTGGGTTCAAAGGTAACACGACAATTTAAGTCTTTTGTTATTCTACTAACGGACAGCAAATTTGATGAAAAATTTGGCATATAAAGGCCACTTGTTCTCTTGGATAAAACTTTAATATCTCCTAATCCCTTAATGGGTATTTCACTACCATTGGCTATTGTCACATTTCTAATGTTTCCTAGGGTTTCTATTCTAGATGCCATGTTTTTATTTCTAAACATATGATTAGTAGCACCTGAATCAATAACCCAAGGGTCAAACTTAAAATGTGAGTTGGAAATCATACCTTGAGAGGAGCTTGGAAGATGGTTCCGAAGTAGTTTGGCCAAATCCTCAAGGAGTTTTGAGTTCCCTTTTTCGATTGCATTTTGAGCACCTTGTGGTGGCGCCTTTTCCTTGAAGTTAACTGGCCTCAAATGTGGATTAAGAACCCAACATTTTTCTTTAGTATGACCAAGCATCTTGCAGTGCCCACACTTCCAGCATTTGTCTTTAAGGTTGTGCATCCGTCCACATTTATCACACTTAGCCTTAACTTTTGCTCCTTGGACCATCCTGCCTTCTTCCTTGCTGTCCACCAAACTACCTCTCTCAGCCTTGCTTGAATTCCCATTCAAAATCTTTCTTTGCAAGTACTCTTTATTAACCTTGTTTGCAACATCGTCATAATAAGGCAAAGGTTCAATTCTAAGAATGTGATTCCGAAGATCTTCGTAGTCCGAACCCAAACCCATCAAATACGATATCACAAGATCTTCATTGGCCCTTTTTTCCACCTCTTCAATGTTGGTAGTATTCGGCCTTAATGATTGAAGTTCATCCCATGCCTCCTTAATTTTGGTGTTATATTCTATCGGATCACCTCCACTAAGGCTGATATTGTTGATGAACTGCTTCAACTCGTATATTCTCATCAAGTTTCCTTGATGACCAAATTGTCTCTTGATAGACTCCCAAAGTGCTTTAGAAGTTTCAGCCTTTGAGAATGCACCTACCAAGGATGGTTCCATGGAATTTAAAATCCATGTGTACACCAAGTTGTCATTATAACACCAATCTTCATATTCTTCACTTGATGTGTCTGTGGGCTTTGTGATTCTTCCATTCACGAAACCCAATGCTCGTTTTCCACATAATGCTCTTTCAGCGGGATTGATCCAAATTGAGTAATTTTTTCCATTCAAGGGAAATGTGGTAAGTTTCAAGGTGGTGTTACCATCATTATCAACTCCCTTGAAGGAACTTCTGCTCTTGGTGTTGTATGACGAGCCCTCCCTTTCCATTCTTTAATTTGGCTATGAAGGGGAATGTCTTGATACACTAAGAACCAACAAAGCAACAAAAGGTAAAAAGCTAGATTAGAGATGAAACCTGCTCTGATACCATGTGAAAAATATTGAAGAAACAAAGAAGTGTGAAAGAAAGTATTGATGAAAGAATAAAGAAGCTTGTATTTCACTTTACACATCTTGGGTATATATATACAATATCCTAACGGCTAGGTACAAGTTGATTTTACTTTTCTAACAGCTAGGTACAACACATAACAGCATAGCTTTCAATTTCAAGAACTAGCCGTTATTTCGTCCATTAGTGATTAGCTTACTAGCCGTTATTTCGTCCTTTAGTGGTTAGCTTGATATGGGCTTTGGGCTTGATATGGGTGTACATAGGACAATCAAAGAGTAATTTGGGCCTTTTATCTTCACCCTCAATCCCTTCATTTTCAACATGCCGCACCCACAGGGATGTTCCGGTTGCACTTAGAACTTCGTCATGGGCACTGCCCAACATGCCCAAAGCCTTTGCTGAGAATGTAAAGATTTTCTAGTCACTCCCGAAATTCGTCCTGCAGAGTGCCCAACATGCTCGGAGTATGCAAGATGTTTCGGTCACTCTCGGAAGTTGATCCCACACACTGTCGAATGTCCTGGTGTTAGGGTCCCGATTTTTTTACCAACTTTTTTGCACCTTAGGGGTTAGCAAAACTACTGAAATCCTTCCTAACTTGTTGTTCCGTTTGATTCTTGAGTTCTTGTCTTATATTTATGTCCCCTAAGCTGTCCTTTGGGTTAACTAATATATATAAGGATATGTTGGATAGGCAAGACAACTCTTAAACCTATCACAACTTGCCTTGGTTGAAGAAGACAACTCTTGACTTCAACCTAAGCTCTTAAGCAAGGGAAGACAACTCTTAACCTTGTCTTAAGCCCAAGTTATCTCAAGACAACTCTTAAAAGATAACCAAAATATAAACAAGAAAGGGAGCAAGAATGCTAACCTTGATTCTTGATTATTGAATGAGAAATAACAAAATTCGGAGCTTATTCTCTCCTCACAAATAATGGGCTGTATTTATAGTCCTAAGACAGCCTTATCCTAATCTAACTAGTACTTAGGTTCCTTATCCACTTAGGATATGTTTTCCTAAGTCAACAAGCTTTTCTAAGTTATCTAAAACATTATCAAGATAGACCTTATCCCATTGTTTCCTAATCCTACAAGGATTCTTGGTCTTTCTTGAATTCCTACTAAGACAAGATTTCCTACTTTGACTAAGTCCTTCTGTCCTTATCTTATCTTCTCTCCTACAGCTGCTGACTTCTTCTTGCCCTTTTCCTTCTTGGATTAGACTTCTGCTGTGGCATCCTTCCTCTCCAAGACTTCTCTTTGGCGTGGTCCCCTTGTTGAAGTAAACCTGCCAAGATGTCTGCTGCTGCTAGAGTTATTCACATCGTCACTCTCCTTCTCCTACTCGGATTGCTTCATGCGTGTCCTGCCAATGCTGGTCTTCTTTTTGGCTTGGCTTTCCGCAATCACTAAGGACTGAGTCAGAACCTAGCCATGCTTCACTGCTTGCTGCATGCAGGCTTGTTGTGCACACTTGCTGGCCTGTTGCTGCCTGGCATCTTGCGCACATTCTCTCACGCTCCCTTTGCCTCCTAAGGTCCTCAACATCTGGATGCCGCTGCCGCACCCACGGCGATGTCCTGGTCTTTCCCTGAAGTTCATCCTGCACACTGCCAAATGCTTCCGACGCTGCTACCATGCCCATGGGGATGTCCTGGTCACTCCTGAAAGTTCATTCTGTGCACTGCCCAATGAGCCCAAAGCCTCTGCCATGCCTGCGGGGATGTCCTGGTCACTCTCGAAAGTTCATCCCATGCACTGCCTAACATATCCGATGTTGCTGCTGTGCCCATGGGGATGTTCGGGTCACTCTCGGAAGTTTGTCCCATGCGCTCCCAAACATATACGATGCCTCTTTTGCGCCTGCAGGGACGTTCCGTTTGCTCCTGGAAGTTCACCACACACACCGCCCAATGTGCCGGAAGCCTCTGCCATGCCTGAGGGGATTTTTCGATAGCTTGGAGAAGTTCATTCCATGTATAGCCGAATGCGCCAACACTTCTTCCACTCCCACGTGGATGCTCCAGTCAATCTCGAAAGCTCATCCCACGCACTGCTGGATGCAACTGACACTGCTGCCGCACCCATGAGGATTTTGCGGTCATTTCCCAAAGTTCGTCGCACACACTGACAAATGCACCCAGCGCCTCTGCTGTGCCCATGGGGTTGTTCCGGTCACTTTTTGAAGTTCATCCCGTACACTGCCTAATACACCCAAAGCCTCTGGCACACCTGTAGTGATGTTCTGGTTGCTCCAAGAAGTTCATGCCAAAAACTACCAAATGCATCCGACACCTCCGCTGAGCCCTTGATCATTTTTTAGTTGCTCTCAGATGTTCGTCCAGTGCACTGCCGAATGCCACTGCCACACTCGCAGGGATTTTCCAGTTACTCTAGGAAGTTTGTCCCGCACATTGTCAAACTGTTGGGGTCTCAATTTTTTCCTCAACTTTTCTACACCATAAGAGTCAGCACGCCTACTGAAAACCTTCCTAACTTACTGTCCCATTTGATTCTGAGCTTTTTTATTTTATATTTATGTCCCCTAAGTTGTTCTTCGAATTTAGCTAATATATAAAAGATATGTTTGATAGGCAAGATAATAGTGTGCGGGATGACTTTCTAGGTGCAATCAGATCATCCCTGCAAGCACAGCAAAGGCATCAGATGCGTTCAGTGTTGCTCAGGATGAACTTCCAGAAGCGACCGCAACTTCTCCATGAGCATGACAGAGGCTTCGGGCATGTTCGGCCATGTGTGGGACAAAGTTGTGGGAGCGACCAGAACATCCCTATGGGCATGGCAATGGCGTTAGACACGTTCGGCAGTGCATGGGATGAACTTTTGGGAGCAACCAGAACATCCCCATGTGTGTGACAGAGACTTCGGTCGAGTTGGGCAGTGCGTGGGAAGAACTTCCAGAAGCAACACGAACATCCCTACAAACGCGGCAGCGGCATCGGACACATCTAGGACCGGGTGGAACATCCCTGCTGGCACATTCAGCAGTGTGCAGGAGGAACTTCCAGGAGTGACCAAAAAATCCCTTTCAGCGTAGCAGAGGGTTTGGGCATGTTGGGCAGCCCACAGGATGAACTTCCAAGAGTGACCAGAACATCCCAGTGGGCACAGCAGAGCCTTCGGGTGCATTGGGCAGTGCATGGGACAAACTTACTAGAGCGGCCAGAGCATCCCCGAAGGTTTGACAGAGGCGACGGGCGCATTCAGGCAATCTGTGGGACGAACTTGTAAGAGAAACCAGAACATCCCTGCAGGCATGGCAGAGGCTTCGGTCAAGTTGGGCAGTGTAAAGGACGAACTGCTAAATGCACCCGTCACCTCTGCTGCCCCCGTGGGGATGCTCCAGTCACTCTCGAAAGTTCATCCTGCACACTGCTCAATGCATTTTATGCCTCTACTGTGCCAGCCGAGATGTTCTTGTCAGTCCAAAAAGCTCGTCCTGTGCACTGTTGAATGCGCTTGACACTCCTGCCATGCCCGCGGGGTTTTTCTTGCTGCTCCATGAAGTTCATCCCGTTCACTGCCCAATGCATCCGACACCTCTACCGTAGCTACTGTGATGTACAGGTCATTCCTGGAAGTTCGTTTCTCACACTGCATAATGTGCCCAAAGCCTGTTCTGCTCCCGCGGGGATGTTCTGGTTGCTCCAGGAAGTTCATGCAGCACACTGTTGAACGTGTCTGATGCCACCGTGCCCCTGGGAATGTTTAGGATGTACCCAGAAGTTCCCGAAAGTTTGTGCCGCACAAGCCCAATGCACCCGAAGCCTTTGACATGCCCATCAGGATGTTCAGGTCGCTCCGGAAGTTCGTACACCGCATTGCCGAGCACAACCGACACCGCTGCTGCACGTGCAGGGATATTTCGGTCACCCCTTGAAGATCATCCCTCGCATGGCCGAATGCTTCTGACACCTCTGCCGTGCTCACAGGGATGTTCTAGTCACTCCCGGAAGTTTAACCCGCACACAGCCGAACACATCCAATGCCGCTGCCGTGCCCATGGGGATATTCAAGTCGCTCATGAAAGTCCGTCCTGATCACTGTCAAATGCATCCAACCACGCTGCCATGCCTGTAGGAATGTTTCGGTCACTCCCGGCAGTTCGTCCAGCAAACTACCGAACACGCTCGATGCCTCTGCCTGCGGTGATGTTCCAGTCGCTCCCAGAACTTCGTCCTGTGCACTAGTGAATGCGCCTAGTGCCTTCACTGTGCTTGCGGGGATGTTTCGATAGCTCTTGGAAATTCGTTGTGTGTGTTGCTGAATGCAACGGACGCCTTTGCCACACCTATTGGTATATTCTAGTCGCTCATGGAAGTTTGTCCCGACCATTGCCAAATGCGTCAATGCCTCTACCACATCTGACGTCTCCGCCGAGCCTGCAGAGATGTTCTGGTCCCTCTCAAAAGTTCATCCCTTGCACGGCCCAACGCACCCAAAGCCTAAGATGCACCTGCGTGGATATTCTGGTCACTCCCACACATTCGCCCTCTGTAGTGTTGAACATGCCCAAAGACTCTTCCGAGCCTGCGGGGATGTTTTGATATCTGCCGAAAGTTCACCCGCACACTGCTGAATGCAACCAATACCTCTGCCTCGGCCATAGGGATGTTTTGGTCGCTCCTAGAAATTCGCCTGACCAACTTGCCCGTGCGGATGCCCAGAAGTTCACACGCACTTCCGTATGCGCCCGATGCCTTTGCCGCACCCACATGGATGTTCAGGTCACTCCTTGAAGTTCATCCTGTGCACCACCCAATGCACCTGAGGCCTCAGATGCGCTTGCGCGGATGTTCCGGTTTGTCCTAGAAGTTCATCCCATACACAGCCGAATGTGCTTCATATCTCTGCCGCACCCATGAGGATATTCAGTTCACTCCTGGAAGTTCATACTGTGCACTGTCGAATGCACCTAAAGCCACTGCCATGCCTGCATGGATGTTCCAATCACTCTTGGAAGTTTTACGCCACACACGATCCAATGCACCCGAAGCGTCGGATGTGCCTGTGGGGATTTTCTAGTTGCTCCTGGAAGTTCATCCTGCACACTGCCGAACATGCCCGAAACTCGTACGGTACTGGCGTGGATGTTCTGGTAGCTTTCTGAAGTTCATCCTGCGCACTGCCATACCCATCCAGAGTCTTTGTCGCGCCAACAGGGATGTTCCAGTCGCTCCTAGAAGTTCATCCTGTGCACTGCCCTACCCGTCCAGAGTCTATGTCATGCCAACATGGATGTTCCAGTCTCTCCTAGAAGCTCATCCCGAGCACTGTCGAACACACCGAAAGCATCTGCCGTGCCCGTGTGGATTTTCTGGTCGCTCCAAGTAGTTCGTCCCGCGCACTGCTGAACATGCCCAATGCTGCTGCCAAGCACGCAGGGTTGTTCCGGTCGCTCCCAGATGTTTGTCCCGCACACTGCCCAATGCCCTTAAAGCCTCTGCCACACCCACAGGGATGTTCCAGTCACTCCCAAAAGTTTGTTCCAACCACAGGCCAAACGCACCCGGTGCCTCTGTCATGCTCGCAGGGATGTTTTGGTCACTCTTGGAAGTTAGTATCGAGCACAGCCGAATGAGTCCGGCACCACTTCCAAGGTAGTGGGGAATTTTTGGTCGCTTCCGAAAATTTGTGCTGTGCACTGCCAAATGTGTCTGATGGCACTGCCGAGCCCACGGGGATGTTTTGGTCGCACCCAGCAGTTTGTACTATGCACTGCTGAACATGCCCAATGCCTCTGCTATGCCACAGGGATGTCCCGGTCACTCCCAGAAGCTCATCCCATGCACTGCCCAACGTGCACAAAGCTTGTCCCGTGCTCGCAGGGATGTTTCGGTTTCTCCCGGAAGTTCTTCCAATGCACTGGACAATGTGTCCGACTCCACTGCCATGCCCGCGGGGATGTTTTGCATACTGTTCAACGTGCCCAATGACTCCGCTGCGCCTGTGCACTGCCAAATGCGCCTGAAGCCTCTTCTGCGCCCGCGGGAATTTTTCATTTGCTCCCGAAAGTTTGTCCTGCACACAGCCTAACACGCCTGATGCCTCTGTCGTGCCCGTGGGGATGTTCTGGTTGCTCCCAGTAGTTGATCCCGTGCATTGCCAAACGTGCCTGACTATCATTTGTGCCCACGGAGATGTTACGGTTGCTCTCGGAAGTTCATCCCATGCACTCCTAAATGTGTCTAATGCCATTGCCGTGACCGCAGGGATGTTCCGATCACTCCCATAAGTTTGTCCCACGTACTGCAAAATATGCCCGAAGCATCTGCCACAACAACAAAAAACCTCAGATTTCCTTTTAATAAGATAAATCCATGTATACCTGGATTTATGATCTATAAAAGTTACAAAATATTTGAAGCCCTTATGAGATAGAGTGGGAGAAGTCCACAAATCAGAATGTACCAAAGCAAATAAATCATTATATTCATGATGAGATTGTACAAAAGGTATCTTAGCTTTGTTTTCCTAAAATACAAGAACTACAATCTTTGATCTTCTCAAATTTCAAGTTAGGAACTAATTTTTGCAAAATATGACTGGGAGGATGCCCTAATCTAGCATGCCAAAGTTCTTGGATTTTGCTGCTATCTACTTTAAAGGCTTTGCTTGAATCTTCCAAAACATACAGCCCATTTTTCTCTCTTCCCTCACCAATCAATTGTCCGGTCTTGATGTCCTGAAATGTTACTTTATTAGGTTCAAATATAACATAACAATCTAAATCTTTAGTAATTCTACTTACGGACAACAAATTTGAAGAAAAACATGGCATATAAAGACCTTTAGTATGCTTAGACAAAATATTCAAGTGTCCTAAACCACTAATCGGTATATCTTTTCCATTAGCTATACTCACTCTTTTATCCTTTCCTATAGACTCAATTTTAGAAGCTAAATTTTTACTTCTAAACATGTGATTTGTAGCACCCGAGTCTATAACCCAAGGATCAATATTTAAAGATAAATTAGAGATCAAACCTTGAGAGGTGTTTGGCCTTTGACATTGAAGGAACTTTGCAAATTGCTCAATGAGGTTTGTGGACAAGTTTGCCTCTGATGTGTGGTTTAATTCTTCTGAAATTTTGGCTTTATTCTCCTTCTTCAAGTGAGGATGAAGCTCAAAACATTTATCCTTGTTATGCCCAAACTTTCCACAATGATCACAAAACCTACAATTTCTTTTGATGTGTCCTAGTCTTCCACATCTTTCACATTTGATGGCTTTTGCTTTCTTTCAACCCTTGTGTTACCATTGCTGCTTCTTTTGCCTCCGCAAATGCACCTTTCTCAATTTTAGGCTCATCTCTATCAAACGCTTCTCTAGCCATCAATTCCCTATCCACAATATTCACCACATCATCATATGGTGGCATCTCCTTATTCCTTAGAATTTGATTCCTAAGGTCCCCAAAACTAGGCCCCAATCCTGCCAAGAGGAAACAAACAAGATCTTCATTGGCCCTTTTCTCCAATTCTTCCTCATTGGTAGTAATCGGCCTCAAACACTCCAATTCATCCCATGCTTCCTTGATTTTGTTGGAGTAGGAAAGGAAATCACTTCCATTCATCTTGGCATTTGTAATGATTTCCCTCAACTCATAGACTTTTAAGAGATTACCTTGATTTCCGAACCTTCTAGCAAGTGCATTCCAAAGGTCTTTGGCAGTTTTGGCTTTGTTGAAGGCACCAACCAAGGATTGATCAATGGAGTTGATAATCCAAGTAATGACAAGATTATCAACATATCTCCATTCAGCATATTCTTTATCTCCCACCTTAGGTTGATTAATTTCTCCATCAACAAATCCCAGAACTCTCATGCCCAGTAAGGCCCTTGTTGCATTCGTCACCCATGTAGAGTAATTCCTTCCATTTAGAGGAAAGGTAGTAAGCTTAGTGGTGATTTTGTAGTCGGAATCAACATTGAAAAAATTCTCTCTCTTGGCAGAACTACTTCCCACTTGTGCTGCCATTTTAATTTCAGCAACCTGGCCTTGCACAATGGAGATTGATCACACAACCAAGAGAGAGTAAAAAATAAAGGAGAGATGATGAAATGAGCTCCCTAAATGCAACCTTGCTCTGATACCATGTTGATAAATAGAATTTGAATGTGTTTAGCTCACACTTTCAAAGATTCAACATAAACAAATAAAAAATGCAAGTAGAGAGAAAATGATGAAGAGAGAAAATTGAAGAGCTTTTGTATTCTATCTCCAAATATTTACACATCTTGGGTTTTATATACAACATCCTAACGGCTAGGTACAAGCTTACTTTACTTTTCTAACAGCTAGGTACAACACATAACAGCATATCTTTCAATTTAAAAAACTAGCCGTTATTTCGTCTTTTAGTAGTTAGCTTGAATTGGGCTTTGGGCTGGATATGGGTATCCATAGATCAATCCAAGAGTTATTTGGGCTTTTCATCTTCACCCTCAATCTCTTCATCTTTAACAGCTTCGACGCTCTCAACCTTGTTTGGATCGTTTGACTATGGCTCCGCTTACAATCATAAGCTCGATCACGAGGGTCCAAATCAGGGTCTCCATCTCACCTTATTAAAGAAGTTTGGGCAAATCTACATCTACATTTTCAGAAGTTATAGGTATAGCTCAAGAGATGGGATTGGATTCGGAATTCGAATTGGCTCTACATCATCTAAAACTAAATAAGCTTCAGGGTGTTTATTTCAATTAGAATCTGCATATGGAATTCGAACCGAGCTACCCCATGATCGTGATTTGATCATCATTAGGTGGTAAGAAACCATGCCTTATGATGAAAAGGGAGCATTACATTTGATCAAGACACCAGTCTGCCCTCTAATAGAGGGTGCTACGGAAGAAATTAAGCACTGAACTGAGGTTTAGCAGTGCTTATCACTCAGGACGGCCAGACTCCAGGCTTTAGTTTACTGGAAGACTTGCTGAGTAGCTTTGTGCAAGGAAGACCGAGCAAGTGGGAATAAGTTCTTCCAACTGCAGAGTTTGCCTATAAAAACGATGTGAATCGGCCTATGTTAAGTAAGGGGGGAAGTAACCATTCGACGTGGTGTATCGTAAGAGGACTAACAATAAGGGGGAAGCACAGCGATCAAAGCTTTAGTTTAGGGCCCACTTAGTTTAAACAAAAGAAGAGATCTTTCCAGCAATTTAGTTCAACGAAGGGTCTAACCTTAGCCTTCCAATATGAGAGCGAGACAAGCAAGCCTGAACCCCATCCAATGAAGGAAGTGACGCTTGCTAGGATCAATATCCGAACAACACCTTGACTTTGAATCTAGATGATGGAGGCCCCCTCTACTGTGCGATTGGATCTCTCTCCCATTTGTTGAGTCGAGCTATTCCCCCAATTAGAATAGATATACTCAGCCGCTCTACCCCTCTACTCTAATCAGCTTTCTATCTCTTTCTCCAACCTTCGATGATCATCCTGCAGGCAAATCATCGAAGTCAAGAAGAAGTGATGGGCCTGATCTTCCGATATTGATATCTGATCCATAGGCTAGCTCTTGGTTAAGAAAATCCTGAATATACAGACCCGGGTGCAGTAAACGAACAACTATTCTCTTTCCTCCCCTCTATAGTTCTAGTTCTCCCCTTACATAAAAAGTGAGTAACAAAGCTTCTACCGTTTGAATTTGAGGGACACCGTGAGATCATACAACTACTCTACACGGGCCTTAATTTGCGCATACAAAGAAATAAGAACATGTTTTCAAAGATCTCTGGAAATGCCTATTTTGTCTACTTAACATATGGGACGAGCTAAGCTATATACCAGCTTGGAGCTTTCTTCACTAGTTCCCATAGCCTCTTCTCTTCCATCTTTTCCTAAAGCAGGGCTGGCTTTGAGTCCTTCTTTCCCAAGAGAAATAGACCTTATGGTACATACCCTTCTTAGCCATTCAATGGCGCATTAAGGGGGTAATCTAAAAAGACAATTGGCTTCTCCTTAAAGTGAAAGGAAAGCAAGTCATCAGGCCTTGCTTGATAAGGGGTTGCTTAGTCAACTCCCCTATTCATGGTTGGTGGGTGCAGTGAGTGGGCTCTAGTGCCTCATGCTGTGTTGAGAACCTAAGTATGAAGGAAAGACAATGGGCAAAAAATGGGGCGAGAAAGGAGAGCATGGGCCCAGAAAATGTGCATAACAAGAGTGGCAACAGAAAGTATGCAGCCCAGCAGTGAAGTCCAACCAATATTTGACTTAATCCTAATTAATGTAGGATACTCATGATGAGTTCCAGTAGCAATAGGATAGTCGCGACAAGAAGAATTCTAAGGGCAGAAGGATATGCATTCAAAGTCCTAGTCCTGGAAGGATAAGCCAAGAGGAAGTCCAGCTACTGTAGAAAACAAGATAAAGTAGGAATTCTAGTCTAGGTAGGAATTCAAGAAAGACCAAGAATCCTAGTAGGATTAAGACACAAAGGATATGGTCTATCTTGATAATATTTTATTTGACTTAGAAAAGCTTGTTGACTTAGGAAAACATATCCTAAGTGGATAAGGAACCTAAGTACTAGTTAAATTAGGATAAGGCTGTCTTAGGACTATAAATACAGCCCATTATTTGTGAGGAGCTCATAAGCTACGAATTTTGTTATTTTCTCATTCAATAATCAAGAATCAAGGTTAGCATTCTTGCTTACTTTCTTGTTTATATTTCGGTTATCTTTTAAGAGTTGTCTTGAGATAACTTGGGCTTAAGTTAAGGTTAAGAGTTGTCTTCCTTGCTTAAGAGCTAAGGTTGAAGTTAAGAGTTGTCTTCTTCAACCAAGGCAAGTTGTGATAGGTTTAAGAGTTGTCTTGCCTATCCAACATATCTTTATATATATTAGTTAACCCGAAGGACAGCTTAGGGGATATAAAATAAGAAAGGAACTCAAGAATCAAATGGGACAATAAGTTAGGAAGGATTTCAGTAGGCGTGCTGACCCCTAAGGTGTAGAAAAGTTGGGGAAAAAATCGGGACCCCAACAAATTGGTGCTTTCATTGAGAGATCAGCATAACCACCAGTTTATAAGAAGCACAATCACCCTACAAATTAGTGCTCTAGTTAAGACATCAGCACAAACACCAATCAATTGCAAGGCATCAAGGTTACCATGTCATTTCGGCAGCATTCACCCTCACTACAGCAGCGAACTAAGGAGGACTTTGGAAGAATTCTGACCTTAGAGAGGAATCGACGCTTACTTAATGACCAGGTAAGTGATATCAAACATCAATTATCTTCTATCATCCATTCTCTTGAGCAATTGAAGAGAGACACACTACGAGTGGCTGGAAAACAAGTCAAAACTGAGAAAACCAGGAGCAGCATATTGCCACAGAAACCTAGAAGGCTGCATTCAGAGGATGATTTTCACCATGAGCAACTTCCCTCTCAAGAAAGGGGGAGAGTGCACATGAGTCTAGGGTGCAAAAGGGAGGTGCCACCGAATTTGCACCAGCCCCATGACCCCTATGATGAATACAGTGACGATGAGGTCTTGGATCAAAGGCCAGCAGCGTGGCAGCCAAGGAGAATGCAGGGTTGTCATGAGGCAGAACTTTGGCGGACAAATAGGAAAGAGGAATGGAAACACTACGACAGCCTAAGCCGCTACACTAAGCCTAAGGTAAAAATCGAATTCCCAACCTTTGAGAAAGGGGATCCAACCGAATGGATCTCCAAGGCTAAGTTCTATTTTGAGAAACAAGGTGTTGAGAGGGGTGAAAGGGTTGATTTTGCATCCTATCACTTATGTGGGAGGGCCAATCAATGGTGGTGTTGGCTTAAGGCCACCTATGGCAGAGAAGGTAGACGGATTGGCTGGACAAGGTTCACGCAAGAATTAATGGACAGATTTGGCCCATCCAGCATCATAAATATTTGCTCCAAGTTTGATGGGAACCAAGTCTTTCCTTCATCAAATTCGGAGAGTTCTGCACCAGTTCAGAACTTAGAATTCTCGTCTCTGCCTCCTGAGATGCCAATGTTTTTGGATGCGTTCGGCAGTACACTGGACAAACTTCTAGGAGCAACAGAAAGTCCCAACGGGTGCAGTAGAGTAGTTGGGCACGTTCAACAGTGTGCGCGACAAACTTCTAAAAGCGACTGAAACATCCCCACGGGCATGGCAATGGCGTAGGATACATTTTGCAGTGCACTAGACAAACTTTTGCGAGTGACATCAAAATCTCCATGGGTCGGTAGAGGTATCACATGCATTTGGTAGTGCATGGGATGAACTTTTGGGATTGACTTGAACATCCCTGCAGGCGCAGCAGAGGTGTTGTGAGCATTCGACAGTGCACTGGACGAACTTCCAAGAGCGACCAGAACATCCCCATGGATGCGGCAGAGGCTTCGGATGTAGGACGAACTTGCAGGACCAACCAGAACATCCCTGCGAGCACAGCAATGGCGTCGGACACGTTTGACAGTGCATGGGACATGTACATATACGCACATAGGCATATACATATACACACATATACAAACATTTACATTATGCATATATGTTTATTCATTTGTAAAGAAAAAAACTAGAAAGTAAAAGAGGGACCAAAAAGAAGAAAACAATGATTTCCTTGTTAAAGGAGGATTTCCTCTAACTTTGTCCCCCACAAAAATAAAGATAATTTTCTCTATGCATAAATAAAGAGTAATGATACATAAATCGATTCAACGTATTACGAATATCGAATTATATTTAATACATAATAAATAATAAATTAAGATATATTTAAATAATATTTTAAATTTTAATAATATAAATGATATTTTATAATTTTAAAATTTACTATTTTTCAGTGTCGAGAATGTATTGAGTCAAGATAAACATCATTTATGAAAATAAAATAAGCATGAAACACATATGTTAGATGTCCAAAGTCAACCTAATGCAATAGTTCCACACTAGCGGAATGAGCCCACATACAACAATACTTTATGGGTAGATTAATCATAATTAATATAAGCAAATCAAATTTGGACAATTAAATCTGTTTAATTGTTTAAATATGCCATCACCAAGCTATTGGGTTCATTAATTAACAATTAACTTATCACATGGATCGCAAGCCATAACCAAGATAATGTTCTTTTTGTTTTCTATTCATAATTTAAGTATATGATTAAGGGCAATAATCATGAGGTTTTAAAAAATTTTGTTTGCCAGTACTTCACCTAATCAATGTTTACACTTACATATCAATACAAATGACCACTAAAGGAAAGGTTTATGTGTAGCATCTTATATGCATATATTGCCCAAAATAATTGCTTCCTAGTGACCTTCAAATGACAAATTTATAACATAATGAAGACAAAAATACAAGAGAAATATATTGGAATCTGGTTTATCATTTATATGATTGTATTTCTTTGGCTCCACGCAGGGTTTGCTCTCATTGTTTATTGCAACATGCACAACTACAGCAGCTTATTATCTTGTGTTTACACCATGGATGTACAGGAATAGATATTGTTTTCATGGTGGACAGTTAGGCTTTGACAAGAAATGAGATCCTTGTGGATCAAGAGTGGAAATAACTGACTGTAAATGACCACAACCGAAAAATCCCCGCAAGTGCGGCAGAGGCATTTGGAGTGTTCGGCAATACTTGGGACGAACTTCTGGGAGCAACCGGAATATCTCTGTGGGTGTGGTAGAGGTGTTAGGTGGATTCGGCAGCGCACGGGACGAACTTTTGGGAGCAACCGAAACATCCTCGTGGGCGTGGCAGTGCCGTGGGTCGCGTTCTGCAGTGCACGGGACAAACTTCTAGGAGCCACCGGAAAATCGCCGCTGATTTGGGAAAGGCATCAGACATGCTCGGCAATGCCTGGGACAAACTTCTGGGAGAAATCGAAACATTCCCACAGGCTCGGTAGAAGCATCGTGAATGTTTGGCAGTGTGCGGGAGGAACTTCCGGGATCATTCAGCAGTGTACGGGACAAACTTCTGTGGGCGACCAAAACATCACTGTGGGCATGGCGGAGGTATCTGGCATGTTCAGCAGCGAAGGACAAACTTCCAGGAGCGACTAGAAGATCCTTGCAAGAACTGCATCTGTGTCGGGCACTTTTGGCATTGTGCGGGACGAACTTCCAAAAGTGATTGGAAGATCCCCATGGGCATGGAAGAGTGCAGCGTGCAAGCAAACTTCTGGGGGTGACCAGAACGTCGCCGCAAACATGGCAGCAGCATTGGGCGCATTCGACAGTGCATGGGACAAACTTCTGAGAGCTACCAGAACATCCTCCCGGGCATGGTACAGGCTTCTGGAACTTTAGGCAGTGCGTGGGACAAGCTTCCAAAAGTGACCGAACCTCCCCATTGGCATGGAAGAGGCTTCGGGCACAATGGACAGTGTGCAGCTGCAGCATTGGGTCGGGCCTGCTCAGCAGTGCACAAGATGAACTTCCAGGAACGACTGGAACATCACTACTCGCGCTACTGAGTCTTTGGCTTCATTGGACAGTGCACGGGATGAACTTTCGGGAGTGACTAGAACATCCCTGCACCCGTGGCAACATCATCTGGCATGTTTGCCAGTGTGTGGGATGAACTTCCAAGAGCGACTGGAAAATCCCCATTGGCTCAGCCGAGGCATTGAACAAGTTTGGTATGTTCGGGATGAACTTTTGGGAGTGACTGGAACAAGCCCGCAAGAATGGCAGCAGTGTCAGACACGTTTGTGTTGAGGACCCTAGGAGGCAAAAGGAGCATGACCAGCATAGGAGGATGCGAGAGAGATGCCAAGCAGTAAGAGAGGCAGCTACAGGCTAGAACATGCACGCAACAAGCTTACACACAGCATGCAGTAAAGTACGGCCAGGTTCTGACTTTGTCCTAATTGACCAAGGACTCCAGCAGCAGCAAGATGTCATGAAGGGTGTAGCTTCAACAAGTTGTTCACATCAAGGAGAAGTCTTGGGAAAGAAGGACAAGCCATAAGGAAGTCCTAATCTTAGAAGGAAACAGCAAGATAAAGACCAGCAGTTGTAGGAGATAAGATAAGATAAGATAAGGATAAAGAGGTTTAGTCAAAATAGGATTAGTCAATCAAGAAGACCAAGAATCCTAGTAGTGTTAGAAAACATTTGGATAAGGTCTATCTTGATAAGATTCTAGTTGTCTTAGGAAACTTTATTGACTTAGGAAAACTTGTCCTAAGTGGATAAAGAACTCATGAAAACTTGTCCTAAGTGGATAAAGAACTAAAGTAGATAAGCAACTTAAGTACTAGTTAAATTAGGAAAGGCTGTCCAATAATATAAATACAGCCCATTATTTGTTAGCATGAACATATGCTCCGAATTTGTAAGTTTTTATTAATTAATTAAGAATCAAGTTTTGGCATTCTTGTTTATATTTCAGTTATCTTTAAACAATTGTTTTGAGATAACTTGGGTCTTAAGACAAGGTGAAGAGTTATCTTCCTTGCTTAAGAGCTTGGGTTGAAGTCAAGAGTTGTCTTCTTCAATCAAGGCAAGTTGTGATAGGTTTAAGAGTTGTCTTGCCTATCCAATATATCTTTTTATCATTAGTTAATCCCGAGGGATAGCTTAGGGGATAAGAATAGAAAAAAAAAGGAACTCAAGGATCAAACGGGACAGTAAGTTAGGATAGGTTTTGGAAGTCATGCTAACCCTTAAGATGTAAAAAATTTGGGGCAAGAAATCAGGACCCCAACAATTCAGCAGTGCACGGAACGACCTTACAGTAGCGATTGGAACATCCTCGTGGGCACAGCAGCGGCATTGGGCATGCTCAGCCGTGTGTGGTTCATACTTTTGAGAGCGGCCGCAACATCACTGCAGGTGCGGCCGCGGCGTTGGGCACGTTCGGCAGTGCTCGGGACGAACTTCCGAGACCAACCATAAAACCTTCGCGGGTGTGCCAGAAGCTTTGAGCGCATTCATTAGTGTGTGGGATGAACTTTTGGAAGCACCAAAACATCCCAGAGGGAACAGCAGAGGCATCGAATTCATTGGGCAGTGCTTAGGATGAACTTCTAGGAGCGACTGGAATATCCCCACGTGCGAGGCAGCGATGTTGGGTGCATCTGGCAGTGCATGGGACAAATTTTTGGGATCAACTGGAACATCTTCACAGGCACGGCAGAGGTGTGGGGCACATTTGGTAGTGCTTAGGACAAACTTCCGGGTGCTACCAGAACATCTCCCCTAAGTGTGGTAGAGGCTTCCAGCTCATTGGGTGGTGCACAGGACATACTTCCTGTGAGGTGACCAAAACATCCCTACAGGCATGGCAGTGGCATTTTGCACATTCGGCAGTGCACAGGACAAAGTTTCGAGAGCAATCGAAAAATCCCAGCTGGCTCGGCAGAGGTGTCAATGCGTTCGGTAGTGCTTGGGACAAACTTCCGGGATTGACTGGAACATCCTTCCTAGCATGCTGGAGGCTTTGGGCACGTTTGGCAGTGTGCAGGATGAACTTCTAGGAGCAACCAGAAAATCCCCGTGGGTAAGGCATAAGCGTCAGGTGCGTTTGGCAGTGTATGGGACGAACATGGGAGAGCAACCAGAACAACTCTGTGGGCATGGCACTTTGTTGGGCGTGTTCAATAGTGTCGGGGAGGGCACAGCAGCGGTGTTGGGTGTGTTCAGCAGTGTGCGGAACGAACTTCCAAGAGCAACTAGAATATCCCTGCCGGCTTGGCAGAGGAGCCAGCTGCATTTGGCAGGGCTCTACTTGAAAATCCCCACAGGCGTAGCAGAGGCTCAAGCATCTTCAGCAGTGCGCGGGAACATCCCCACGAGTGCGGCAGAGTTGTCGGCGCATTCGGCAGTGCACATGGCGAACTTTTAAAAGCGACCAGAACATCCCCGTAGACATGGCAAAGGCGTTGGGGCATTTGGCAGTGGGCAGGACGAACTTCCCAAAGTGATCAAAAAATCGCCTTGGGCACGGCTGTTGAGAACCTATGTATGAAGGAAAGGCAATGGGCAGAAAATGGGGCGACAAAGGAGAGCATGGGCCAGAAAATGTGCATAACAAGAGTGGCAACAGAAAGTATGCAGCCCAGCAGTGAAGTCCAACCAATATTTGACTTAATCCTAATTAATGTAGGATACTCATGATGAGTTCTAGTAGCAATAGGATAGTCGCGACAAGAAGAATTCTAAGGGCAGAAGGATATGCATTCAAAGTCCTAGTCCTGGAAGGATAAGCCAAGAGGAAGTCCAGCTACTGTAGAAAACAAGATAAAGTAGGAATTCTAGTCTAGGTAGGAATTCAAGAAAGACCAAGAATCCTAGTAGGATTAAGACACAAAGGATATGGTCTATCTTGATAATATTTTATTTGACTTAGAAAAGCTTGTTGACTTAGGAAAACATATCCTAAGTGGATAAGGAACCTAAGTACTAGTTAAATTAGGATAAGGCAAAAGCAACTAGAACATCCCAACTGGTGCGACAGTGTTTTTGGATGCGTTCGGCAGTACACTGGACAAACTTCTAGGAGCAACAGAAAGTCCCAACGGGTGCAGTAGAGTAGTTTGGGCACGTTCACAGTGTGCGCGACAAACTTCTAAAAGCGACTGAAACATCCCCACGGGCATGGCAATGGCGTAGGATACATTCTGCACTGCACTAGACAAACTTTTGGGAGTGACATCAAAATCTCCATGGGTCGGTAGAGGTATCACATGCATTTGGTAGTGCGTGGGATGAACTTTTGGGATTGACCTAAACATCCCTGCAGCGCAGCAGAGGTGTTGTGAGCATTCGACAGTGCACTGGACGAACTTCGAGAGTGACCAAAACATCCCCATGGATGCGGCAGAGGCTTCGGGCATTGGCTATGGGACGAACTTGCAGGACCAACCAGAACATCCCCGCGAGCACAGTAATGGCGTCGGACACGTTTGACAGTGCATGGGACATGTACATATACGCACATTGGCATATACATATACACACATATACAAACATTTACCTTATGCATATATGTTTATTCATTTGTAAAGAAAAAAACTAGAAAGTAAAAGAGGGACCAAAAAGAAGAAAACAATGATTTCCTTGTTAAAGGAGGATTTCCTCTAACTTTGTCCCCCACAAAAATAAAGATAATTTTCTCTATGCATACGGGATGAACTTACCGGATGTTCCACTGGCCCCCGGGATTATCAAGATGCTCCCGAAAGTTTGTTTCGTGCACTGCCGACCTAGTTGGATGCCACCGCTGCACCCGCAGAGATGATCTAGTCACTCGCACTGCCCAACAGGCCTGACGCCGTTGCTGTACATGCATGAATGTTCTGGTTGCTTCCTGAAGTTTGTCCTGCACACTGCGTATCGCACCCAACACCGCTGCCATGCCCGCTGCGAAGTTTCTGTTGCTTACTGAAGTACGTTCCACGCACTGTTGAATGCGCAAGATGCCCCTGCCACACCCGAGTGGATGTTCTGGTCACTCCAAGAAGTTCATCCCTCGCACTTCCTAATGTGACCGAAGCCTCTGCTAAACCCCTGGAGAATTTTTTGGTCGCGCCCGGAATTTCGTCTTGTGAACTGCCAAACACACCCAACACTGTTGCGACGCTTGTAGGGATAATGATGTCACTCCTGGAAATTCATACTGTGCACTGCACAACACGCTGGAAGCTTATGCTGTGCCCCGGGGAATGTTTTGGTAGGTCCCAAAAGTTCATCCTGCACACTGCAGATTGCATCGGATGCCTCTACTGTACCAGTGGGGATGTTCAGCTCCCACCCAAAATTTCACCTCCCACACTGTCCAACGTGCCGGAAGCCACTGCTGTACCTAGGGGGATGTTCCGGTAGCTCCTAGAAGTTCGTCCCGCGCATTGCACAACATGCCTGATGCCTCTGCTGCGTATGTAGGGATGTTTTGGAAGCTCCTGAAAGTTCATCTCGTGCAGTGTTGAGCCCACCCAAAGCCTCTACTGCTCCTGTAGGGATGCTTCAGAAGCTCCTGGAAGTTCATCCTGGGCACTGGTGAACACGTCGGATGCATGTGGCATGCCCAAGGGGACATTTTGGACAATCAACGAAGTTTGACCTGTGCGCTGGCCAACGCCCCCGATGCCGCTACTGCACCTATGGGGATGTTTCAGTCGCTCCCAGAAGTTTGTCCCGTGCACTGCCAAATTATTGAGGACCTTAGGAGGCAAAGGGAGTGTGAGAGAATGCGAGCAAGGCACCAGGCAGCAAGAGAGGCAGCAACAGGCCAGCAAGTCCGCACAACAAGCCTGCGTGCAGTAAGCAGTGAAGCACGGCCAGGTTCTGACTCAGTCTTAAGTGATTTTGGAAAGCCAAGCCAAAAAGAAGACCAACATTGGAAGGACACACACGAAGCAATCTAAGTAGGAGAAGGAGAGTGACCACGTGAAGAACTCCAGCAGCAGCAAGACGTCTTGGCAGGTTTACTTCAGCAAGGGGACCATGCCAAAGAGAAGTCTTAGAGAGGAAGGATGCCACAACCAAAGTTCTAATCCAAGAAGGAAACAGCAAGAAGAAGTTCAGCAACTGTAGGGAGAGGAGGATAAGATAAGGACAGAAAGACTTAGTCAAAATAGGAATTCTGGTCTAGTAGGAATTCAAGAAAAACCAAGAATCCTAGTAGGATTAGGAAACAATAGGATAAGTCTATCTTGATAATGTTTTAGATGACCTAGAAAAGCTTGTTGACTTAGGAAAACATATCCTAAGTGGACAAGGAACCTAAGCACTAGTTAAATTAGGATAAGGCTGTCTTAGGACTATAAATACAGCCCATTATTTGTGAGGAGGACATATGCTCCGAATTTTGTTTATTTCTCATTCATTAATCAAGAATCAAGGGTAGCATTCTTGCTTGCACTCTTGTTTATATTTTCGATTATCTTTTCAGAGTTGTCTTGAGGTAACTTGGGCTTAAGACAAGGTTAAGAGTTGTCTTCCTTGCTTAAGAGCTAAGGTTGAAATTAAGAGTTGTCTTCTTCAACAACTTCAACCAAGGCAAGTTGTGAAAGGTTTAAGAGTTGTCTTGTCTATCCAACATATATCCTTATATACATATATATATATATATATATATATATATATTAGTTAACCTGAAGGATAACTTAGGGGATGTAAATATAAGAAAAGAACTCAAGAATCAAACGGGATAGGAAGTTGGGAAGGTTTTTAGTAGGTTTGCTAACCCCTAAGATATAGAAAAGTTGGGGAAAAAATCCAGGATTCTAACAAATTGGTGCTCTCGTTGAGAGTCAGCACAATCACCATCCAGTTGAGAAGTCGGCACAATCACCAATTGAGAGGTAGCACGATCACCCCAATAGATTAGTGTTCTAGTTGAGACATCAGGACATACACCGGTCAATTGCAAGGCATCATGGCTACCATGTCATCTAGGCAGCATTCACCTGCTCCACAGGAATAGACCGAGGAAGATTTCTCAGTCACCAACTGCGGAAGAATCCTTGCCTTAGAGAGGAACTAGAATGCGATCAATGACTGGGTAGGTGATATCAAACACAAACTATCATCTATCATTCATTCTCTTGAGCAGTTGAAAAGAGACACACCCTGAGTGGCCGAAAAACAAGTGCAAACCGAGTCAGGCAGAAACATCCATCTACCACAAACATCACCGAGTCAGGCAACTTCCCTCTAAAGAAAGGGGGAAAAGGCGCATGAGTTTGGGAAGCAGGAGGGAGACTTGACCAAACGAACACCCACCCCATGACCACTATATTGAGCATAGCGACGATGAAGAAGCGATGGACAAAAGGCCCACATGATGGCAGCCAAGAAGGGTGCGCAATCACCCTAAGGTAAAACCATGGCGCACCACAAGGAGGGAGGATTGGCACTATGATAGCCTAAGTCATTACACATGGCCTAAGGTAAAAATTGAGTTCCCTACCTTTGAGAAGGCGATCCAACCGAATGGATCTCCAAGGCTGAATTTTTTTTGAAAAACAATGTATTGAAAAACAAGGAGGCTGAATTTTGCATCCTATCACCTATGTGGGAGAGCCAACCAATGGTGGCATTGGCTTAAGGCCACTTTATGGCTGAGAAGGAAGAAGGATAGGCTGGACAAGGTTCACACAAGAGTTAGTGAACAGATTTGGCCCATCTAGCATGACAAACTATGAGGGACAGCTTGCCAAGATTAGGCAAGAAGGATCTCTAGAGAGCTACATTGAAGAATTCGAGAGGTTGGCCAAATTGGTAGGACATTGGCTCGATAGTGCACTAATTGGCACTTTTCTAGATGGCCTTGTACCTTGGCTAAGCCGAGAAGTGAAGATGAGGGATCCAAACTCTCTCACTCAGTGCATTCGGTTAGCAAGACTCATCAATGATGGCATCATCCACAGCACAACCAAGGTCATCAAACCCTTGGACAAATTAGGTAAAGCATGCTCATCAAGTAAGACAGCCCTCAAAAACAAAGGACCCTCTCAAACTATCCACCGAAGAAATCAACAGGAGGATTGAAAGAGGCCTATGTTTTAGGTGCAATGATAAGTGGCAAGTTGGCCACAAGTGCAAGAAAGGGCTGTTCAACATCATTGAAGTGGTAAGTGATGAAGAACACAAGGAAAGCAGCGAGGAAAAACAAAGTCGCATGGACAGCGAGGAAGTAGAGGAAGAACACTCCCCGGATCATGCAGAAGAAGGTGAAATCAACTTGCATGCAATAGGGGCAACCACCAAGCCTACTGCCATGAGATTGTTCGCAACCATTAATAGGAAGAACGTTTTGGTGTTGATAGATAGTGGAGCTACTCATAACTTCATCAACACAAAATTGGTCAAAACACTTCAGCTATGTCCAAAAAGGATTGCACCCTTTGAGGTAAGAATGGCAAGCGGACAAAAGCTTAAGCACACACAAGTGATCTAGGCAATAGCAATGCTGTTCAAGGAGTTAAAATAGAGGCAGAGCTGCATGTGTTAGCCCTGACAGATCTTGATGTGGTTTTAGGCAATGCTTGGCTTAAAACCATAGGCAAGATAATGTTCGACTATGAATCCATGGCCATGCACTTCCAATGGAAGGGAAGGGACTGCACGTGGGAGGCATCCACCACCAATGCAACGCATCATTGTGAGGTAAGTACCCTTGAACGACTATACAGAAAAAGGGACACAATGTTTTGCGGTTCTCTTGGCCACAAAAGAGGAAAACACAGCCAAACATCATACACATGAAGATATACCAATAGGAGTAAGGAACCTACTGGAGCAATTTGGAGATGTCTTAGGAGAGCCACAAGGACTACCACCCTCAAGACATTACGACCATGCCATCCCATTAATCAACAAAACCAAGGCAATTAATGTAGCACCTTACCGGTATGCACACTTCCAAAAGAACAAGATCGAAAGACAAGTGGAAGAGATGCTACAACAAGGTATTATCGACCTAGCACTTCCCCTTTTTCTTCTCCCATTCTACTTGTTAGAAAGAAAGACAAAACTTGGAGGTTTTGCACTGATTATCGGGCACTCAACCAAGCAACTATCAAGGATCGTTTTCCCAATCCCAACAATTGATGATATGTTGGACGAGTTACATGGAGCGAAGTTGTTCACCAAGCTGGATCTCAAGGCGGATATCATCAAATACGCATGAAAGAAGAGGACATGCAGAAGACAGCATTTCGGACTCATAGTGGACACTACGAGTACCTAGTCATGCCCTTTGGATTATGCAATGCACCCTCCACCTTTCAAGCAGCCATGAACGACATCTTCAAACCTTATTTGCATAGCTTGTCTTAGTTTTTTTGATGACATTTTGGTCTATTCTAGGAACCATGATGATCACATAGAACACTTAGCAAAAGTGCTAGAAGTGTTAAGAAGAAATCATTTCGTCATCAAGCCATCCAAGTGCACATTCATGCAAGAGGAGCTTGAATACCTCGGTCACATCATATCCAAAGATGGAGTGAAGGTAGACCAATGAAAAATAGGAGCCATGCAAACATGGCCAACTCCTAAGAATGTCACAGAACTTAGAGGATTTCTAGGTTTAACAGGCTACTACCGCTGATTTGTTCGCAAATATGCGCCATAGCAAAACCATTAACGAACTTGCTAAAGAAGGACAAATTTCTATGGACAGAGAAGAGTGAAGACGCATTCAAGTTGTTGAAGCAAGCTATGTGTGAGACCCCAGTGTTAGCACTGCCCGACTTCAACCAAACCTTTGAGCTTCACACTGACGCATGTCAAGATGGAATAGGTGCTGTCCTCAGTCAAGCCAGAAGACCCTACTGCATACATGAGCAGAGTCTTAGGGCCCATGAAAAAGGAATGGTCAGTATATGCCAAGGAGATGTTGGCCATCATCCATGCAGTCAAGGTATGGCGACCTTACCTTCTTAGGGACAAAATTCCTGATCATTACAAATGAGCAACCCTTGAGAAGCCTCATGGAGCAGAAAATTACCACCCCAGAGTAGCAAAAGTTCCTTTTCAACTTACTGGGTTACGAGTATGAAATAATCTACAAACCTGGCATGGAAAATAAAGTGGTAGATGCATTGTCCAAAAGCAATGGAGGTCAAGCATTGTGGATAGCATGTGAGCCTAATGATGCATGCCTCACTGTCATTAGCGGAGCGGAGTAGAATGTATCGACAAAAATCAAGAAGGCAATAGAAATTGACCCTCAAAGCCAAGAGCTCACAGAGATGATCAAGAATTTTGACCCTAAGTGATATGCCTCAAGGATCTTAATGGTGAATCAAGATCTAATGGGTATATTTTTTTAGGGTTTTTGTGGATGGAAAAAGGTGCGGGGATATGGTATAGTTGTTGGGTGGATGAAAAGTCATAATTGAAGTAAGTTATTGGATCTATAGAGGTGTTTTAAGGAAGCTGAAGGGTTATGTACGAATTTAGAGTGGGAATGTGATAGGGATAACTTATGAAAATTTAAGAAGAAGAAAAAGAAATTTCAATAATCAAAATAAAGAATTAAAACTAGTTAATCAAGTTTGATAAGATCAAATCGCCACAAACAAGATTACTAGGTTGATTCGCCACACTCTAAGATAGAAAGAAGGAAGAGTGATAAGAATCGATAGATAATTCGCCACTAAACAAGGAATTTGTTTAGATAAGAATTTGGATGTAACGAAGCAAAATTTTGCTTATTTCTCAAAACTGTTTAATTACAAGCACTAATGCCGTATTTATAGTAATGACAGTCTTTCCATGTCTAACTTATACTAAAACGCCTAATTCATCTATGATAAGGATTCCTAAGTAAATAAGGACTACTAAGTCATCTAGATTTCTATGAAGATAAGCCTAATATATCGAGTTCCTAATCTTACTTAAAATCTTACATGTAAAACCCTATTTGATCTCAAACTCCTTGCCTAGTGATATTTTCTGCTACTGCTGGAATTCTTCTTGGCATGGATATCCTTTGTTAATGAGGATTAATCTTTCTTGGATGGCAGTAACTTCATTTCCATGATTGAGCACATCACTAAGGTTAGTAAATTCACCTTTAAGAATGGATATATTTGGCACAACCAGCAGATGTATGTACCAAACATACCAAGACTAAGAGGGAAGATCTTGAATCACTTCCACAACTCACGGAAAGGAGGATGTTCGGGATGGTTTCGTACTTACATGCGGATAAAGCTATTCTTTCTGTGGCAAGGACTTAAAGCTGAGATCAAAAAGCTAGTCTGGGAATGTGATGTTTGTCAGTGCACCAAACCAGAAGGTGGCAAGACAAAGGGGTTATTACAGCCTTTGCCAGTACCAGGACAGGTTTCGGAAGACTTGACAATGGACTTCATTACGGGAATGCCCAACAGCAAGGGTTATATGCAACAGCAAGGGTTATACGGTGATATTAACCGTAGTGGACAGACCTAGCAAGAGTGCACACTTTGTGCCGCTCAAGCAACCCTACATGGCAAAAGAAGTAGCCCAAGAGTTCATCAAAACTGTGGTAAGACTTGATGGCATACCATAGACAATGCTGTCCAATAGAGACAGTGTCTTTATGAGCAAATTCTCGAAGGAAAGGCTGTCCAATAATATAAATACAGCCCATTATTTGTTAGCATGAACATATGCTCCGAATTTGTAAGTTTTTATTAATTAATTAAGAATCAAGTTTTGGCATTCTTGTTTATATTCTTGTTTATATTTCAGTTATCTTTAAACAATTGTTTTGAGATAACATGGGCTTAAGTCAAGATGAAGAGTTATCTTTCTTGCTTAAGAGCTTAGGTTGAAGTCAAGAGTTGTCTTCTTCAACCAAGGCAAGTTGTGATAGGTTTAAGAGTTGTCTTGCCTATCCCACATATCCTTTATACATTAGTAAATTTCAAAGGACAGCTTAGGGGACAAAAATCTAATAAAAGAAATCAAGAATCAAATGGAACAAGAAGTTAGGAAGGTTTTTAGTAGGTGTGCTGACCCCTAAGGTCTAAAAACGTTGGGGAAAGAAATCGAGACCCCAACACAAACATGCTCGATGCCTCTGCTGCACCCATGGTGATGTGCCCGTCGCTCTTGAAAGTTTGTCCTGCACATTGCCGAATGCATCTAACACTCCTGCTGTGCCCGTGGGGATTTTTCGGTCACTCGAAGTTCGTCCCATGCACAGCTAAACATGCCCAACGCTGCTGTTGTGTCCATGGGGATCTTCTAGTCACTTTTGAAGTCTGTCCCACACACTGCTGAACGTGTTTGATGTCGCTGCCACAACTGTAGAGATGTTCCAATCGCTGACGGAAGTCTGTCATGCGTACTGCCAAATGTACCCGATGCCATTGTCACGCCCATGGGGATCTTCTAGTCTCACCCTAAGTTCATCCTGCGCACTGCCAAATGTGCCCGACCTCAACCGCGCCCATAGGGATGTTCTAGCCTCTCCTGGAAGTTCGTCCTACGCACTGCCCAACGCACCTGACACCTTTGCTGCACCGGTGGGGATGTTCCAGTCGCTCCCAGAACTTCATCCCTGCAGGGATGTTCTAGTCACTCTCAAATGTTCGTTCCATGCATTGATGAATACGCCCAATGCCTTTATTGAGCTCATTCTGATATTAGGGTCATTCACAGAAGTTCATCTCAAGCATTGCTGAATGCGTTCGGCGACTCTGCCGAGCTTGTCGAATTTTCTAGTTGATCCTAGAAGTTCATCCCATGCACTTCCTAACGTGTTTGTTGTCGCTACCGTGCTCGTGGGGATGTTTCGGCTGCGCCTGGAAGTTCGTTCTATGCACTGTTAAATGCGCTTGTTGCCTATGCCACGCGCGCGGGGTAGTTCCAGTTGCTCCCAGAAGTTTGTCCCTAACACTGCCGAACTTATCTGACACCTCTCCAAAGCCCACAAGGATTTTTTGGTCACTCCCGGAAGATCGTTGTGCACACTGCAGAACATGCTGACGCTGCTGCTGAGCCCCCGGGGATGGTCTGGTCACTACCGGAAGATCATCCTGTGCAAGGCAGAACACGCCTGACACCTCTGCCGCGCCTGCAGGGATGCTCTAGTCAATCCTGAAAATTCATCCCACACACTACCAGACGTATCTGATGCCATTGCCATGCTCATAGGGATGTTCTGGTAGGTCTAGGAAGTTTATCCCACACACTGCCTAACATGTCTGGCACCGCTGCCGGGCCCATAAGGATGTTCTGTTTGCTCCTACAAGTTCATCTTGCACACGGCCGAACATGTTCGATGTCGGTACGTTCTGGCCGCGGAGACGTTCGGGCCACTCCCAGAAGTTTGTTCTGTGCACTGCTGAATGCACCAGTCATCTTGAATGCACCTGTTGTCTCTGCCGCACATTCGGGGATGTTTAGGTCACTCCTGGAAGTGTGTCCCTAGCAATGCCGAACAGGTGTGACAACTCTGCTGAGCCCACTGGGATTTTTTGGTCGCTCCCGTAAGTTCATCCCATACACTACTGAATGCACAGGATGCTGCTGACATGCCCGCAGAGATGTTCTAGCCACTCCTGAAAGTTCATCCTGCGCACTGCCAAACGCGCCCGTTGCTTTTGTTGCATGCGCAGGGAAGTCATCCCTAGCACTGTCGAACGGGTCCAACAACTCTGCCAAGCCCCTGTGAATTTTTTGGTCACTCCCAAAAGTTCGTCCGGTGCACTGCCGAGCACACAGGATGCTGACACGCCTGCAGGGATGTTCCGGTCACTCTTGAAAGTTCATCCCATGCACTGCCAAACGCACTAGAGGCCTATGCCGTGCCCGTGGGGATGTTCCGGTCACTTCCAAAAGTTTGTCCCACGCACTTACTAACATGGCCAATACCGCTGCCATGCCCGCATGGATGTTCCGGTTGCTCCCGAAAGTTTTTCCTGGACACTGCTGAACATTCCCGTCAACTCTGCCATGCACGAGGAGATGTTCTGGTCTCTCCCAGAAGTTCGTCCCTAGCACTGTCGAATGCATTTCACAGGGTGAGGAACTAACTTTTAAGAGCTACCAGATGATCCCAACAGGCATGGCAGAGGGATCAGGCGTACTCGGTAGCTTACAGGATGAACTTTTGGGAGCGGCCGAAACATTTCCGCAGGTGCAGCATCTGCATCAGAGACATTTGGCAGTGTGCGGGATGAACTTCCAGGATCGACCGGAACATCGCCATAGGCATGGCAAAGGCTTCAGGCATGTTGGACAGTGCGCGGGATGAACTTGCGGGAGTGACGGGAGCATCCCCGTGGGCATGGTAGAGACGTCTGCTGCATTCGGCAGCGCAAGGGACAAACTTTCGAGAATGACCAGAACACCTCTGCGAGTACAGCAGCTGCACCGGGCATGGCCTGGAGTGCATGGGACGAACTTCTGGGAGTGACTGGAACATCCCTGCAGGTGCAACAGAGGCGTCAGATGCCTTTGGCAGTGCGCAGAGCGAACTTCCGGGAGTGACCAGAACATTCCTGCAGCACAGGCGAGGCTTTGGGTGTGCTGGGCAGTGCATGGGACGAACTTCCAGGAATGTCTGGAACATCTTTGCGGGCATGGCAAAGGCATCGGACGCATTCAGCAGTACTCGGGATGAACTTTCAGTAGGGACATGAACATCACCGCGGGCGCATCAGCGGGAGTGCAGTGGTGTCGGGCGCGACCGTAAAATTCCCATGGGTGCTACCGGAAAATACCCACGGGTGCGGCAGTGGTGTGAGGCGCATTCAGCAGCGCGCAGGATGATTTTCCAGGAGCATCCAGAACATTCCCATGGGGGCGGCAGAGGTTTTAGGCGCATTGTGCATTGTGTGGAACAAACTTCTGGGAGTGACCGGAACATCCCACGGCCACAGCTGTGGCATTGGGTGCATTCGGCAGTGCGCGGTACGAACTTTTGGGAGCAACCAGAACATCCCTGAGGGCGCAGCAGGGGCGTTAGTTGTAGTCATCCATGCGCAGGACGAGCTTCCGAGAGTGATTGTAACATCCCCATGGGCGTGGCATCCACATTGGGTACGTTCGGCACTGGATGGGATGAACTTCTTGGAACGAAATAAATCCCCCCTGGTGTTGCAGCAGCATCGAGCATGTTCGGCAATGTGCCAAACAAACTTCCAGCAGCAACCGGAACATCCCCGCGGGCGTGGCATAGGCATTGGTTGCAATTGGCCATGCGCGGGACGAACTTCCGGGAGCGACAGGAACATCCCTGCGTGCGTGGCAGCCACATGGGACACGTTCAGCAGTGCGCGGGACAAACTTTCAATTGGGAACAGAAAATCCCTGAGGGCTCGGCAGAGTCATCGGACGCATTTGGCAGTGCTCAAGATGAACTTTTAGAAGCGACCAGAAAATCCACACGGGCTCAGAAGAGGCATCGAACGCATTCGGCAATGTGCAGGATGAACTTTTGGGAGCAAATAGAAAATCTTTGCAGGTGTAGTAAAGGCTTCAGGTGTGCTCAGAAGTGCGCAGGACAAACTTCAGGGAGCGACCAGAACAACCCCATGCATGGTAGAGTCATTAGACAGCACATGGGACGAACTTCCGGGAGTGACCTGAACAGCCCTAATGGCACAGCAACGGCGCCAAGCGCATTCAGCAGTGCACAGGACGAACTTTTGGGAGCAACCAGAACATCCCCGCAGGCACAGCAAAGGCGTCGGGTGCATTGGGCAGTGTGCAAGACAACCATGCTAGAGTGACCGGAACATCCCAGCAGATGCGGAAGAGGCATCGGGCGCATTCGGTAGTGGGAGGGATGAACTTCCAGAAGCAATTGAAATATCCCCACGAGCTTGGCAGAGGCGTCAGATGCATTTGGCAGTGGGAGGAATGAAGTACTGGGAGCGACTGGAAAATCCTCACAGGCATGGCAGATCCATTGGGCACGTTTGGCAGTGTGTGGTACGAACTTTAAAGAGCAACTGGAACATCCCCACAAGCACGACAGCAGCATCGGGTACGTTCGAAAGTACATAGGATGAACTTTTGGGAGTGACTGGAACATCTTCGCGGGTGCGGCAGAGGCGTCAAGTGCATTAGGTAAGGTGACCAATACATCCCCGCGGGTGCGGCAGAGGCATCGGGTGCATTCAGCAGTGCGTGGAACGAACTTCCATGAATGACCAGAATATTACAGCAGGCAAGGCAGCAGTGCTGGGTATGTTTGCCAGTGCGCTGGACGAACTTCTGGGAATGAACGGAAAATCCCCGTGGGTGCGGTAGAGGCTTCGGGTGCGTTCAGCAGTATGTAGGACAAACTTTAGGGAGTGACCACAACATCCCCACCAAGGCGGGAAAGGCATCGGTCCCATTTGTTAGTGTGTGGGACAATTTTTTGGGAGTGACCAGAGCAACCTTATGGGCACGGTAGTGTCATCAGGCACGTTCAATAGTGCGTGTAACGAACATCCAGGAGCGACCTGAACATCTTTGACGACACGGCAGCGGCGTCGGGCGTGTTCAGCAGAGTACAGAATGAACTTTCGGGAGCAAACAGAACATCCCTGCCGGTGCTAAAGAGGTATTGGGCTCGTTCGGCAATGCGCGGGATGAACTTTCGGGTGCTACCAGAAATCCCCAAGGGCACGGAAGAGGCTTCAAATGCATTGGGCAGTGCGCGAGACAAACTTTAAGAGTGACCAGGACATCCCTGCATACGCAACATTAGTGTCGGATACATGGGGCAGCACACGGGATGAACTTCTGGGATCAACCAGAACATTACCGCGGGCACAGAAAAGGCATCGGGCGTGTTAGGCAGTGCATAGGGTGAACTTCAAGGAGCGACCGGAACAACCCCACGAGCGCAGCGGCTACGTTGGGCAGGTTCGGCAGTGCGCGCGACAAACTTCCGGGAGTGATGGGAACATCCCCTTGGGTGTGGCAGAGGTGTTGGGCACATTTGACCTCACACGGGACAAACTTCCGGGAGCGATCGAAAAATCCTAGAGGGCTTGTTTAGTAGTGCGTAGGACGAACTTCCGGGAGTGACCAAAACATTCCCATGGGTGCAGCAGCGGCATCAAGCACATTGGGAAGTGTGTAAGACAAGTTATAAGAGCAACTAGTGCTTCCCTGTGGGCATGACAGAGGCTTCTGGTGCTTTGGGTAGTGTACGCAATGAACTTCTAGGAGCAAGCAGAACATCCCCGCAGGTGCAGCAGAGGTGTCAGGTGTATTCGGTACTACACGGGAAAAACTTTCAAGAGTGACTAGAGCATCCCTGCGGGTCCAGCAACAGTGGCGGGTGCATTTGGCAGTGTGCAGGATGAGCATCTGAGAGTGACCGGAGCATTCTTGCGGATGTGGCAGAGGCATCGGGTGCATTAGGTAAGGCGACCGATACATCCCTGCGGGTACGTGTTGGGGTCCCGAGTTTTTTCCCCAACTTTTCTACAACTTAGGGGTCAGCACGCCTACTGAAATCCTTCCTAACTTGCTGTCCCATTTTATTCTTGAGTTCTTTTCTTATTTTCAAGTCCCCTAAGCTGTCCTTCAGGTTAGCTAATATATATAAGGATATGTTGGATAGGCAAGACAACTCTTAAACTTATCACAAATTGCCTTGGTTGAAGAAGACAACTCTTAACTTCAACCTAAGCTCTTAAGCAAGGAAGACAACTCTTAACCTTGCCTTGAGCCCAAGTTATATCAAGACAACTCTTAAAAGATAACCGAAAATATAAACAAGAAAGTAAGCAAGAATGCTAAGCTTGATTCTTGATTATTGAATGAGAAATAACAAAATTCGGAGCTTATCCCTCTCCTCACACATAATGGGCTGTATTTATAGTCCTAAAAGAGCCTTATCCTAATCTAACTAGTACTTAGGTTCCTTATCCACTGAGGATATGTTTTCCCAAGTCAACAAGCTTTTCTAGGTTATCTAAAACATTATCAAGATAGACCTTATCCCATTGTTTCCTAATCTTACAAGTATTCTTGGTCTTTCTTGAATTCCTACTAAGACAAGATTTTCGACTTTGACTAAGTCCTTCTGTCCTTATCTCATCTTCTCTCCTACAGCTGCTGACTTCTTCGTGCCCTTTCCTTCTTGGATTAGACTTCTGCTGTGGCGTCCTTCCTCTCTAAGACTTCTCTTTGGCGTGGTCCCCTTGCTGAAGTAAACCTGCCAAGACGTCCTGCTGCTGCTGGAGTTCTTCATGTCGTCACTCTCCTTCTCCTACTCGGATTGCTTCATGCATGTCCTACTAATGCTGATCTTCTTCTTGGCTTGGCTTTTTGCAATCACTTAGGACTGAGTCAGAACCTAGCCGTGCTTCACTGCTAGCTGCGTGCAGGCTTATTGTGCTCACTTGCTGGCCTGTTGCTGCCTCTCTTGCTGCCTGGCATCTTGCGCACATTCTCTCACGCTCTCTTTGCCTCCTAAGGTCCTGAAAAATCCCCCTTTCTTGGAGACTCACCTTGTCCTCAAGGTCGAAATTAGGGAAACATTGCTGGATATCGTCATAGTATTCCCATGTTGCTTCACTCTTGGGCGAATGACTCCACCATATAAGTACTCTCCATACTGGCCTCCTATTGCGCCCATAGCTTATTATGCGAAATCCTAATGCTTCCTTTGGGTGCTGCCCCAGGTGATCTTCCCTGGAAACGTCGGGCAATCCCTCATTCACTTTTCTCATATCTCCTATCTTTTTCTCAACAATGAAATGTGAAACACAGGATGTAGTTTGAAGTTTAATGGTAGTCTTAGGCGATAAGCCACTGCAACAATTCGCTCAGCTACCTCATATGGTCCAAAGTATTTCCTAGCTAGCTTCGCCGTAGTTGACTTTTAAGCCTTGATTTTCCTCCTAGGGTGGATCTTCAAATATACATAGTCACCTATCTCGAATTCAACTTCCTTTCTCCCTATATTAGCTTGTCTCTTCATATGGTCTCTTGCTTTTTCAAGCTCTTGCTTAAGTGTCTTCATGACCTCATCTCTTGACTGAAGTGTGACATCTACTTCATGTATGTGGCTGTTCCCCATGGTATAACTTGACATTCCCAGTGGGTATTCTTCTGTATATGGCTTGGTATGGTGTCATCTTGATTGCCGCATGATAGGTAGTGTTATACCATAGTTCTGCCCATGGTATGTACTCCTCCCAATGGTTTTGCTGGCCATGGCAAAAGCATCTTAAATACTGCTCTAGAGTTCGATTGGTTACCTCACTTTGTGCATTTGTTTGTAGATGAAAGGAGGATGAGGCGACTAAGTTGCTGCCAAGCTGTGTGAAGAGCTCCTTCCAGAATTTGCTCATAAAGACAGTGTCTCTATTGGACAGCATTGTCCGTGGTATGCCATGAAGTCCTGCCACATTCTTGATGAACTCTTATGCTACTTCTTTTGTTGTGTAGGGTTGCTTGAGCGACACAAAATGTGCACTTTTGCTGAGTCTATCCACTACGGTTAATATTACCGTATAACCCTTGCTGTTGGGCATTCCTATGATGAAGTCCATTGTCAAGTTTTCCCAAACCTGTCCTAGTACTGGCAAAGGCTGTAACAACCCCTTTGTTTTGCCACCTTCTGTTTTGGTGCGCTGACAAACATCACATTCTCAGACTAACTTTTTGATCACAGCTTTAAGTCCTTCCCACCAAAAGAATAACTTAATCCACATGTAAGTACAAAACCATCTTGAATGTCCTTTTTCCCATGAATTGTAGAAGTGATTCAAGATCTTTCCTTTTAATCCCGGTATGTTTGGTACATATACCTACTGGTTGTGCCAAATATATCCATTTTTAAGGGTGAATTTACTAACCTTAGGGTCAAAATTCTTGATCTTCTCTGTGAGCTCTTGGCTTTGATGGTCAATTTCTAGTGCCTCCTTGATTTCTGTCCATACATTCCACACCATTCCACTTATGGCAGTGACGCATGCATCATTAGGCTCACATGCTGTCCACAATGCTTGACCTCCATTGCTTCTAGACAATGCGTTTGCCACTTTGTTTTCCTTGCTAGGCTTGTAGATTATTTCATACTCATAACCTAGTAACTTGACAAGGAACTTTTGTTGCTCTGGGGTGGTAATTTTCTGCTCCATGAGGCTTCTCAAGGGTTGTTGATCTGTAATGATTAGGAATTTCCTCCCAAGAAGGTAAGGTCACCATACCTTGACTGCATGGATGATGGCTAACATCTCCTTGGCGTATACTGACCATTCCTTCTTCATGGGCCCTAAGACTTTGCTCATGTATGCAATAGGTCTTCTAGCTTGACTTAGGACAGCACCTATTCCATCTTGACATGCGTCAGTGTGAAGCTCGAAGGTTTGGTTGAAGTCAGGCAGTGCTAACACTGGCATCTCACACATAGCTTGCTTCAACAACTTGAATGCATCTTTACTCTTCTCTATCCATAGGAATCTGTCCTTGTTCAGTAAATCCGTCAGTGGTTTTGCTATGGTGCCATATTTGTGAACAAATCGACAATAATAGCCTATCAAACCTAGAAATCCTCCAAGTTCTGTGACATTCTTAGGAATTTGCCATGTTTTCGTGGCTCCTATTTTTCATTGGTCTACCTTCACTCTTTCTTCGGATATGATGTGACCAAGGTATTCAAGCTCCTCTTGCATGAATGTGCACTTGGATGGCTTGATGACGAAACGATTTCTTCTTAACACTTCTAGCACTTTTGCTAAGTGTTCTATGTGATCATTGTTGTTCCTAGAATAGAACAAAATGTCATCAAAGAAGACTAAGACAAACCTGCACAAATAAGGTTTGAATATTCGTTCATGGCTACTTGAAAGGTGGAGGGTGCGTTGCATAATCCGAAGGGCATGACTAGGTACTCGTAGTGTCCACTATGAGTCTAAAATGCTGTCTTCTGCTCGTCCTCATCTTTCATGCGTATTTGATGATATCTTGCCTTCAGGTCCATGTTGGTGAACAGCTTTGCTCCATGTAACTCGTCCAGCATATCATCAATTGTTGGGATTGGAAAACGATCCTTGATAGTTGCTTGGTTGAGTGCCTGATAATTGGTGCAAAACCTCCAAGTTTTGTCTTTCTTTCTAACAAGTAGAACGGAAATGAAAAAAGGTGAGGTGCTACGTCGGATAATACCTTGCTGTAGGATCTCTTCCACTTGTCTTTCGATCTCGTTCTTTTGGAAGTGTGCATACCGGTAAGGTGCTACATTAATTGCCTTGGTTTCATTGATTAATGGGATGGCATGGTCGTAACGTCTTGAGGGTGGTAGTCCTTGTGGCTCTCCTAAGACATCTCTGAATTGCTCAAGTAGGTTCCTTACTCTTATTGGTATGTCTTCATGTGTATGTTCAGCTGTGTTTTCCTCTTTTGTGGCCAAGAGAACTGCAAAGCATTGTGCCCTCTTTCTGTACAGTCGTTCAAGGGTATTTACAGCACAATGATGCCCTACATTGGTGGTGGATGCCTCCCACGTGCAGTTCCTTCCCTTCCATTGGAAGTGTATGGCCATTGATTCGTAGTCGAATATTATCTTGCCTATGGTCTTAAGCCAAGTGTTACCTAAAACCATATCAAGACCTACTAGAGCTAACACATGCAGTTCTACTTCTATTTTGACTCCTTGAATCTGTATCGCTACTACCTGGATTACTTGTGCGCACTTGAGCTTCTGTCCGCTTGCCACTCTTACCTCAAAGGATGCAATCTTTTTTAGACATAGCTGAAGTATTTTGACCAATTTTGTGTTCATGAAGTTATGAGTAGCTCCACTATCTATCAACATCAAAACATTTTTCCCGTTAATGGTTGCGAACAACCTCATGGCAGTAGGCTTGGTGGTTGCTCCTACTGCATGCAAGTTAATTTCGCCTTCTTTTGCATCATCAGGGGAGTGTTTTGCTCTGCTTCCTCCTCGCTGTCCATGCTGCTTTCTTGTTCTCCCTCACTGCTTTCCTCGTGTTCTTTATCACTTACTACTTCAATGATGTTGAACAACCCTTTCTTGCACTTGTAGCCAACCTGCCACTTATCATTGCACCTAAAATGTAGGCCACTTTCTATTCTCTTGTTGATTTTCTCAGTGGATAGTTTGGGAGGGTCCTTTGTTTTTGAGGGTACTGTCTTACTTGATGAGGATGCTTTACCTAATTTGTCCGAGGGTTTGATGACCTTGGTTGTGCTGCGGGTGATGCTTCTCCCATTGTTGATGAGTCTTGCCAATCGAATGCACTGAGTGAGAGAGTTTGGATCCCTCATCTTCACTTCTTAGCTTAGGCAAGGTACAAGCCCGTCTAGAAAAGTGCCAGTTAGTGCACTCTTTGGCCAATGTCCTACCAATTTGGCCAACCTCTCGAATTCCTCAAGGTAGGTTTCTAAAGATCCCTCTTGCCTAATTTTGGTAAGCTGTCCCTCATAGTTTGTCATGCTAGACGGGCCAAATTTGTTCACTAACTCTTGTGTAAACCTTGTCCACCCTATCCTTCTTCCTTATTGGCCATAAGTGGCCTTAAGCCAACGCCACCATTGGTTGGCTCTCCCACATAGGTGATAGGATGCAAAATCAACCCTTTCACCTCTTTCAACACCTTGTTTCTCATAGTAAAATTCAGCGTTGGAGATCGATTCGGTTGGATCTCCTTTCTCAATGGCTAGGGCTGTCGTAGTGCTAATCCTCCCTTCTTGTGGTGCGCCATGGTTCTGCCTCAGGGTGATTACGCACCCTTCTTGGTTGCCATGATGCGGGCCTTCTATCCAGCACTTCCTCATTGTAGCTATCATGGGGTGGGTGTTCGTTTGGCGAAGTCTCCCTCCTACTTCCCAAACTTGTGTGCCTTTTCCCCCTTTCCTGAGAGGGAAACTGTTCCTGGTCAGAATCTTCCTCATGCACTTGGTGCCAGGTGATTTCGGATTGAAGCCTCCTAGAAGTTTGTGGTAGGTGGCTGTTTCTGCCCTATTTGGCTTGGACTTGTTTTCCGGCCACTCGGGGTGTGTCTCTCTTCAATTATTCAAGAGAATGAATGATGGATGATAGTTGGTATTTGATATCACCTACCTGGTCATTGATAGCATTCTGGTTCCTCTCCAAGGCAAAGATTCTTCCGTGGTTGGTGACTGAGAACTCTTTCCCGGTCTGTTCTTGTGGTGTGGGTGAATGCTGCCGAGATGACATGGTAACCTCGATGCCTTGCAATTGACTGGTGTTTGTGCTGTTGTCTCAACTAGAGCACTAATTTATTGGGATGATCGTGCTACCTTTCAACTATTGATCTTGCTGATCTCTCAATGAAAGCACCAATTTATTAGGGACCCGATTTTTTTCCCTAACTTTTCTACACCTTAGGGGTCAGCACCCCTACCAGAATCCTTCCTAACTTGCTGTCCCGTTTGATTCTTGAGTTCTTTTCTTATATTTATGTCCCCTAAGCTGTCCTTCAGGTTAACTAATATATATAAGGATATGTTGGATAGGCAAGACAACTCTTAAACTTATCACAAATTGCCTTGGTTGAAGAAGACAACTCTTAACTTCAACCTAAGCTCTTAAGCAAGGAAGACAACTCTTAACCTTGTCTTAAGCCCAAGTTATATCAAGACAACTCTTAAAAGATAACTGAAAATATAAACAAGAATGCTAACCTTGATTCTTCATTATTGAATCAGAAATAACAAAATTCAGAGCTTATCCCCCTCCTCACAAATAATGGGCTGTATTTATAGTCCTAAGACAACCTTATCCTAATCTAATTAGTACTTAGGTTCCTTATCCACTTAGGATATGTTTTCCCAAGTTAACAAGCTTTTCTAAGTTATCTAAAACATTATCAAGATAGAACTTATCCCATTGTTTCCTGATCCTACAAGGATTCTTGGTCTTTCTTGAATTCCTACTAAGACAAGATTTCTTACTTTGACTAAGTTCTTCTGTCCTTATCTTATCTTCTCTCTTACAGCTGCTGACTTCTTCTTACCCTTTCTTTCTTAGATTAGACTTTTGCTGCGGCGTCCTTCCTTCCTAAGACTTCTCTTTGGAGTGGTCCCCTTGCTGAAGTAAACCTGCCAAGACGTCCTGCTGCTGCTGGAGTTCTTCACGTCGTCACTCTCCTTCTCCTACTGGTATTGCTTCATGCGTGTCCTGCCAATGCTGGTCTTTTTCTTGGCTTGGCTTTTCGCAATCAATTAGGACTGAGTCAGAACCTGGCTGTGCTTCATTGCTTCCTGCGTGTAGGCTTATTGTGCGCACTTGCAAGCCTGTTGCTGCCTCTCTTGCTTCTTGGCATCTAGCGCGCATTCTCTCACGCTCTCTTTGCCTCCTAAGGTCCTCAACAGTTTGACAATGTCCGAGACGAACTTCTGAGCGTGACCATAAAATTCCCCAGGGAGCAGCAAAGGCATTGGGTGCGCTGGGTAGTGCATGGAACCAACTTCTGGGAGCAACAAGAAAATCCCTGCAGGCTCGGCAGAGGCGTCGTACAAGTTCGACCATGCTTGGGACAAACTTCCTAGAGTGATCAGAACATCCCTGCAGGTGCAGCAGAGGCTTCAGGCTTGTCTTGCAGCATGCGGGACAAACTTTTAGGAGCGATTGGAACATCACTGGGGGCGCTGCAGAGGCATCGGATGCGTTTGGCATTGCTTAAGATGAAATTTAGGGAATGACTAGAACATCCCAGTGGGTGGAGCAAAGGGGTCAGGCATGTTTGGCAGTGCGTGGAACAAACTTTCGGGAGCTACCAAAAATTCCCCATGGGCTCGATAAAGGTGCTGGACGAGTTTGGCAGTGCTCAGGATGAATTTTCGGAAGTGATCGGAGCATCCATGTGGGTGTAGTAGTAGCATCGAACGCATTTGGCAGTGAACCGGACAAACTTTCGGGAGTGACCGGAGCATCCCCTCCAGTGTAGCAGATGCTTTGTGTTCTGGGACTTCAAGGAGCTACTGGAACATCCCCCCATGCATGGCTGCAGTATCGTACACATTCAATAGTGCTCAGGATGAACTTCTGATAGCAACTAGAACATACCTGTTGGTGTGGCAGAGGCATCGTGCGCGTTTAGCAGTGCACAGGGCAAACTTCCTGGAGCAACCCAAACATTCCCGTGGGCACGGCAGTGGTGTCGAGCATGGTCGGCAGTGTGTGAGACAAACTTCTTGGAGCGATTGCAACATCCCTGTAGGCATGGCAGAGGCTTTGGGTGGGCTGGGCAGTGCACGGGATGAACTTCTGAGAGCGACTAAAACATCCTCATGGGTGTCAGCAATGCACGGGATGAACTTTTGGGAGCGACCAGAACATCCCTGCAGGTGCTGCAACGACATTAGACACATTCGGCAGTACACTGGAGGGAACTTTTGGGAGCGACTGAAACATCCTCGCGAACACGACAGCATTGTCGGGCACGTTCAGCGGCGGGAATTTTTCGGTCCCTCCTGGAAAGCGCTCGACGTCTCTGCCGCCCCAGCGGGGATGTTCTGGTCACTCCCGAAAGTTCATCCTGTGCAGTGCTCAATGCGCCTAGAGCATTTACTGCATCAGCAGGGAAGCTCCGATCGCTCCCCAAAGATCATCATGCACACTACCGAACTCACATGAATCCGCTGCAATGCCAGCGGGGATGTTTTGGTCACTCTCAAAAGTTTATCCCACACACTCCCAAATGCAACCGACGCCTCTGCTGTGCCTGGGTGATGTTCCGGTCACTCCCGGAAGTTCATCGCCCACACTGCCCAACCCATCCAAAGCCTCTTCTGCACCTGCAGGGATGTTCTGCACAGTGACAAATGCGCCCAATGCCTCCGCCGTGCCCACATGGATGTTTTGATCACTCTTGGAAGTTCATCCCGTGCACGGGGACCCAAGGCCGAACCTGGGGACCAAGAGCCTAATACCTAGGCCGAATTTTCCAATGACCCCAGGGCGCGTGAATATCACGCACGCAAAGGTTTTTTCAGCCTTGGTTCTCGGCGACCCAGGGTCATTTCGGCCTAGGTACCCGAGGACCCAGGTTCTAATTTTGGCCTAAATGCACTGGGACCCAAGGCCGAACCCGGGGACCAAGGCCCAATTACCCAGGCCGAATTTTCCAATGACCCCATAGCGCGTGAATATCATGCACCCAAAGGTCTTTTTCGACCTGGGTTCACAGCGACCCAGGGCCATTTCGGCCTGGCTACCCAGGGACCCAAGGTCGAACACGGGGATCAAGGGCCCAACAACCTAGGCCGAATTTTCCAATGACCCCAGAGAGCGTGAATATCACGCACCCAAAGGTCTTTTTCGGCCTGGGTTCTCGGCGACCCAGGGCAATTTCGGCCTATGTACCCAAGGACCCAGGTCGGAATTTCAGCCTAAGTGCACGGGGACCCAAGGCCGAACCCGGGGACCAAGAGCCCTATACCCAGGCTGAATTTTTCAATAACCTCAGAGAGCATGAATATCATGCACCCAAAGGTCTTTTTCGGCATGGGTTGTCGGCGAGACCATGCCATTTTGGCCTGGGTACCCAGGGACCAGGTCCTAATTTCGGCCTAAGTGCCCGGGGACCCAAGGTCGAACCCGGGATGCAAGGGCCCAACAGCCAGGCCGAATTTTATAATGATCCCAGAGCATGTGAATGTCACGCTCGCAAAGGTCTTGTTCGACCGGGGTTCTCGGCGACCCAAGGCCATTTCAGCCTGGGTACCCGGGGACCCAGGTCCTGATTTCAGCCTTAGTGCACGGGGACCCGAGGCCGCAGTCGGGGACCAATGGCCAAATACCCAGGCTGAATTTTCCAATGACTCCAAAGCGCGTGAACATCGCGCACCCAAAGGTCTTTTTCGACTTGGGTTTCTCGGCGACCCTAGGCCATGTCGGCCTGGGTACCCGGGGACCCAGTTCCTAATTTTAGCCTAAGTGCGCGGGGACCCAAGGCCGAACCAGGGGACCAAGGGCCTAATACCCAGGCCGAATTTTTCAATGTCCCCATAGCGCGTGAATATCACGCACCCAAAGGTCTTTTTTATCTAGGGTTCTCGGCGACCCCAGGCCATTTCGGCCTGGGCACCCGGGGACCCAAGGTCGAACCGGGGGACCAAGGGCCAACACCCAGGCCGAATTTTCCTATGACCCCAGAGCGCGTGAATATCACGCACCCAAAGGTCTTTTTCGGCCTGGTTTCTCGGCGACCCCAGGCCATTTCGGCGTGGGTACCCGGGCACCCAGGTGCAAATTTCGTCCTAAGTGCACGGGGACCGAATGCCAAACCCGGGCACCACGGGCCATATACCCAGGCCGAATTTTTCAGTGACCCCAGAGCGCGTGAATATGATGCACGCAAAGTTCTTTTTCGGTTTGGGTTCTCGGCGACCTACAGCCATTTCGGCCTGGGTACCTGGGGACCCAGGTCCTAATTGAGCCTAAGTGCACGGGGACCGAAGGCCGAACCTGGAGACCAAGGGCCCCATACCCAGGCTGAATTTTCCAATGACCCCAGAGCGAGGGAATATCACGCGCCCAAAGGTCTTTTTCGGCCTGGGTTCTAGACGACCCCAGGCTATTTCGGCCTAGGTACCTTGGGACCCAGGTCCTAATTTTGGCCTGGGTTCTCGGCGACCTAGGGCCATTTCGGCCTGGGTACCTTGGGACCCAGGTCCTAACTCCAGCCTAAGTGCGCTGGGACCCAAGGCCGAACTTGGGGACCAAGGGCATGATACCTAGGCCGAATTTTCCAATGACCCCAGAGCTCATGAATATCACGCATGCAATGGTTTTTTCGGCCCGGGTTTTGGCGACCCAGGTCCTAATTTCAGCCTAAGTGCACGGGGACCCAAGTTCGAACCCGGGGACCAAGGGCCGAACACCCAGGCCGAATTTTCCAATGACCCCAGTGCTGATGAATATCACACATGCAATGGCTTTTTCGGCCTGGGTTCTTGGCGACCCAGGTCCTAATTTCAGCCTAAGTGCACGGGGAACCAAGGCAAAACCTAGGGACCACGTGCTCTGGGTGTTGGGCCTCAGGTCCCCGTGCACTAAGGCTGAAATTAAGACCTCGGTCCCCGGGTACCCAGGCCGAAATGGCCCAGGGTCGCCGAGAACCAAGGCCGAAAAAGACCTTCGGGTGCGCGATATTCACGCGCTCTAGGGTCATTGGATGATTAGGCCTGGGTATTGGACCGTTGGTCTCAGAGTTCGGCCTTGGGTCCTCGTGCACTAAGGCTGAAATTAGGACCCGGGTCCCCGGGTACCCAGGCCGAAATGTCCCTGGGTCGCCGAGAACCCAGGGCGAAAAAGAACTTTGCGTGCGTGACATTCATGCGCCTTGGGGTCATTGGAAAATTCGGCCTGGGTATTGGGCCCTTGGTCCCCAGGTTCGACCTTGGGTCCCCGTGCACTTAGGCTGAAATTATGACCTGGCTCGCCGGGTACCCAGGCCGAAATGGCCCTGGGTCGCTAAGAACCCAGGCCGAAAAGGACCTCAGGGTGCGTGATATTCACACGCTCTAGGGTCATTAGATAATTCGGCCTGGGTATTGGGGCCTTGGTCCCCGGGTTTGGCCTTGAGTCCCCGTGCACTTAGGCCGAAATTAGGACCTGGGTCCCCGGGCACGTAGGCCGAAATGGCCCTGGGTCGCAGATAGCCCAGGCCGAAAAAGACCTTTGGGTGCGTGATATTCACGCACTCTGGGGTCATTGGAAAATTTGGCCTAGGACTTGGGCCCTTGGTCCCCGGGCTCGGCCTTGTGTCCCCGTGCACTTAGGCCGAAATTAGGACCTGGGTCCTTTGGTACCTAGGCCGAAATGGCCATAGGTCGCCGAGAACCCAGGCCGAAAAAACCTTTGCGTGCGTGATATTCATGAGCCCTGGGGTCATTGGAAAATTCGGTCTGGGTATTGGGCCCTTGGTCCTCGGGTTCGGCCTTGGGTCCCCATGTACTTAGGCTGAAATTAGAACCTGGGTCGCCAAGTACGCAGGCCGAAATGGCCCTAGGTCACCGAGAACCCAGGCGAAAAAAGACCTTGGCGTGCGTGATATCCACTCGTTCTGGGGTCATTGGAAAATTCAGCCTGGCTATTGGGGCCTTGGTCCCCGGGTTTGGCCTTGGGTCCCCGTGCACTTAGGCCGAAACTAGTACCTGGGTCCCCGGGTACCTAGACCGAAATGGCCGTGGGTCGCCGAGAACCCAGGCCAAAAAAGAGCTTTGCGTGCGTGATATTCACGCGCCCTGGGGTCATTGGAAAATTCGGCTTGGGCATTGGGCCCTTGGTCCCCAGGTTCGACCTTGGGTCCCCGTGCACTTAGGCTGAAATTATGACCTGGGTCGCCGGGTACCCAGGCCAAAATGGCCCTGGGTCGCTAAGAACCCAGGCCGAAAAAGACCTCTGGGTGCGTTATATTCAAGCGCTATAGGGTCATTAGAAAATTAGGCTGGGTATTGGGGCCTTGGTCACCGGGTTTGGCCTTAAGTCCTCGTGCACTTAGGCCGAAATTAGGACCTGGGTCCCCGGGTATGTAGGCCGAAATGGCCCATGGGTCGCTGACAACCCAGGCCGAAAAAGACCTTTGGGCGTGTGATATTCACGCGCTATGGGGTCATTCTAAACTTTGGCCTAGGTATTGGGCCCTTGCTCCCCGAGTTCGGCCTTGGGTCCCCGTGCACTTAGGCCGAAATTAGGACCTCGGTCCCCGGGTACGTAGGCCAAAATGGCCCTGGGTCGCCAAGAACTCAGGCCGAAAAAACCTTTGTGTGCGTGATATTCATGCGCCCTCGGGGTCATTGGAAAATTCAGGTTGGGTATTGGGCCCTTGGTGCTCGGGTTCGGCCATGGGTCCCCATGCACTTAGGCTGAAATTAGAACCTGGGTCGCCAGGTACGCAGGCCGAAATGGCCCTGGGTCGCCGAGAACCCAGGCAAAAAAAGACCTTTGCGTGCGTGATATCCACTCATTCTGGGGTCATTGGAAAATTCGGCCTAGCTATTGGGGCCTTGGCCCCCGGGTTTGGCCTTGGGTCCCCGTGCACTTAGGCCGAAATTAGGACCTTGGTCCCCGGGTACCTAGACCGAAATCGCCCTTGGTCGCCGAGAACCCAGGCCGAAAAAGACCTTTAGGTGCGTGATATTCACGCGCTCTGGGGTCATTGGAAAATTTGGCCTGCGTATTGGGCCCTTAGTCCCCGGGATCGGCCTTGGTCCTCGTGCACTTAGGCCGAAATTAGGACCTGGGTCCCCGGGTACCTAGGCCGAAATGGCCCTGGGTCGGCAAGAACCCTGTCCGAAAAAGACCTTTGCACGCGTGATATTCACGCGCTGTGGGGTCATTGGAAAATTAGGCCTGCGTGTTGGGCCCTTGGTCCCCGGTTTCGGCCTTCGGTCTTTGTGCACTTAGGTCAAAATTAGGACCTCGGTCGCCAGGTGCCCAGGCCGAAATGCGCTAGGGCCGGCTAGAGCCCAGGCCGAAAATGACCTTCGGGTGCGTGATATTCACGCCCTATAGGGTCATTGGAAAATTTGGCCTGGGTATTGGGGTGTTGGTCCCCGGGTTCGGCCTTGGGTCTCCATGCACATAGGCCGAAAGTAGGACCTGGGTCCCCGAGTACCTAGGCTGAAATGGCCCTTGGTGGACAAGAACGCAGGTCAAAAAAGACCTTTGGGTGCATGATATTCACGCGCTCTGGTGTCATAGGAAAATTCGTCTTGGGTATTGGGGCCTTAGTCCCTGGGTACCTAGGGCGAAATGGCCCTGGGTCGCCGAGAACCCAGGCCAAAAAAGACCTTTGGGTGCATGATATTCACGCGCAATATGGTCATTGAAAAATTCGGCATGGGTATTGGACCCTTGGTCCCCGGGTTCGGCCTTCGGTCTCAGTGCACTTAGGCCGAAATTAGGACCTAGCTCCCCGAGAACCCAGGCCAAAATGGCCTGGGGTCGTCCTGAACCTAGGACAAAAAAGACCGTTGGGTGCGTGATATTCACGCGCTCTGGGGTCATAGGAAAATTCGGCCTGGGTGTTGGGCCCTTGGTCGCCGGGTTCGACCTTGGGTCCCCGGGCACTTAGGTCGAAACAGCCCTGGGTTCGCTGAGAATCCCAGGCCAAAAAAGGCCTTTGGGTGCGTGATATTCACACGCTCTGGGGTCATAGAAAATTTGGCCTGGGTATTGGGGCCCTTGGTCGCCAGCTTCGGCCTTGGGTCCCCGTTCACTTAGGCCAAAATTAGCACCTGGGTCCCCGGGTACCTACGCCGAAATGGCCCTAGGTCGCCGAGAACCCAGGCCGAAAAAACCTTTGCGTCCATGATATTCACGTGCCCTGGGTATATTTGGAAAATTCGGCCTTGGGTGTTGGGCCCTTGGTCCCCGGGTTCGGCCTTGGGTCCCCTGTGCACTTAGGCTGAAATTAGGACCTGGGTCCCCAGGTACCCAGGTCAAAATGGCCCGCGTCGCAGAGAGCCCAGGCTGAAAAAGACCTTTGGGTGCGTGATATTCACGCGCTCTGGGGTCATTGGAAAATTCGGCCTGGGTATTGGGCCCTTGGTCCCCAGGTTCAGCCTTGGGTCCCCGTGCACTTAGCCTGAAATTTGGACCCGGGTACCCAGGCCGAAAAGGCCCTGGGTCGCCGAGAACCCAGGCCGAAAAAGACCTTTGGGTGCGTGATATTCACGCGCTCTGGGGTCATTGGAAAATTCGGCCTGGGTATTGGGCCCTTGGTCCCCAGGTTCAGCCTTGGGTCCCCGTGCACTTAGCCTGAAATTTGGACCCGGGTACCCAGGCCGAAAAGGCCCTGGGTCGCCGAGAACCCAGGCCGAAAAAGACCTTTGGGTGCGTGATATTCACGCGCTCTGGGGTCATTGGAAAATTCGGCCTGGGTATTGGGCCCTTGGTCCCCAGGTTCAGCCTTGGGTCCCCGTGCACTTAGCCTGAAATTAGGATGGGTCCCGGGTACCCAGGCCGAAAAGGCCCTGGGTCGCCGAGAACCCAGGCCGAAAAAGACCTTTGCGGTGCGTGATATTCACGCGCTCTGGGGTCATTGGAAAATTCTGCCTCGGTATTGGGCCCCTTGTCCCCGGGTTCGGCCTTGGGTCCCTGTGCACTTAGCCTGAAATTTGGACCCGGGTACCCAGGCCGAAAAGGCCCTGGGTCGCCGAGAACCCAGGCCGAAAACAGACCTTTGGGTGCGTGATATTCACGCGCTCTGGGGTCATTGTAAAATTCGGACTGGGTATTGGGCCCTTGGTCCCCGGGTTCGGCCTTGGGTCCCCGTGCACTTAGGCTGAAATTAGGACCTGGGTCTCCAGGGTACCAGGTCGAAAAAGAACTTTGTGGTCGTGATATTCACGCACTCTGGGGTCATTGGAAAATTCGGCCTAGGTATTAGCCCCTAGTCCCCGGGTTCGGCCTTTGGGTCCCCGTGCACTTAGGCTGAAATTAGGACCTAGGCCCCGGGTACTAGGCAGAAAAAGCCTCTGGGTATTCACGCGCTCTGGGGTCATTGGAAAATTCGAACTTGGTTTGGGCCCTTGGTCCCCGGGTTCGGCCTTGGGTCCCCGTGCACTTAGGCCGAAATTAGGACCTGGGTCCCCGGGTACCCAGGCCGAAAATGGCCTGGGTCGCCAAGAACCCAGGCCGAAAAAGACCTTTGGGTGCGTGATATTCACGCGCTCTGGGGTCATTGGAAAATTCGGCCTGGGTATTGGGCCCTTGGTCCCCAGGTTCAGCCTTGGGTCCCCGTGCACTTAGGCCTAAATTAGGACCTGGGTCCCCGGGTACCCAGGTCGAAATGGCCCTGGGGTCGCCGAGAACCCTGGCCGAAAAAGACCTTTGGGTGCGTGATATTTCACGCACTCTGGGGTCATTGGAAAATTTGGCCTCGGTGTTGGGCCCTTGGTACCCGGGTTCGGCCTTGCGTCCCCGTGCACTTATGCCGAAATTAGGACCTGGGACCCGGGTACCCAGGCCGAAATGGCCTGGGTCGCCGAGAACCCAGGCCGAAAAAGACCTTTGGGTGCGTGATATTCACGCGCTCTGGGGTCATTGCAAAATTCGGCATGGGTATTGGGCCCTGGGTCCCCGGGTTCGACCTTGGGGTCCCCGTGCACTTAGGCTGAAATTAGGAACTGGGTCCCCGGGTATCGGGCCAAAAAAGCCCTGGGTCGTTGAGAACCCAGGCTGAAAAAGACCTTTGGGGTCGTGATATTCATGCGCTCTAGGGTCATTGGAAAATTCGGCCTCGGGTTGGGCCCTGGGTCGCCGAGAACCCAGGCCGAAAAAGACCTTTCGGTGCGTGATATTCACGCGCTCTGGGGTCATTGGAAAATTCGGCCTGAGTGTTGGGCCCTTTGTCCCCGGGTTCGGCCTTGGGTCCCCGTGCACTTAGGCCTAAATTAGGACCTGGGTCCCCGGGTACCCAGGTCGAAATGGCCTGGGGTCGCCGAGAACCCTGGCCGAAAAAGACCTTTGGGGTCGTGATATTCACGCGCTCTGGGGTCATTGGAAAATTCGGCCTCGGGTGTTGGGCCCTTGGTCCCCGGTTCGGCCTTGCATCCTCGTGCACTTATGCCGAAATTAGGACCTGGGACCCTGGGTACCCAAGCCGAAATGGCCTGGGTCGCCGAGAACCCAGGCCGAAAAAGACCTTTGCGTGCGTGATATTCACGCGCTCTGGGGTCATTGGAAAATTCGGCCTGGGTATTGGGCCCTTGGTCCCCGGGTTCGGCCTTGGGGTCCCCGTGCACTTAGGCTAAAATTAGGACCTGGGTCCCGGGTACCTAGGGCCGAAAAAGCCCTGGGTCGTCGAGAACCCAGGCCGAAAAAGACCTTTGGGGTGCGTGATATTCACGCGCTCTAGGGGTCATTGGAAAATTTCGGCCTGGGTATTTGGGCCCTTGGTCCCGGGTTCGGCCTTGGGTCCCCGTGCACTTAGGCCGAAATTAGGACCTGGGTCCCCGGGTACCCAGGCCGAAATGGCCTGGGTCGCCGAGAACCCAGCCGAAAAAGACCTTTGGGTGCGTGATATTCACGCGCTCTGGTGTCATTGGAAAATTCGGCCTCGGTGTTGGGCCCCTCTTGCCGTAGCTTTTCCAGGGTACCCTCGGCCTTTGGGTCCCCGGGCACTTAGGCTGAAATTAGGACCTGGGCCCCGGGTACCCAGGCCGAAAAAGCCCTGGGTCACCGAGAACCTAGGCCGAAAAAGACCTTTCGGGTCGTGATATTCACGAGCTCTGGGGTCATTGGAAAATTCGGCCTAGGTTTTGGGCCCTTGGTCCCCGGGTTCGGCCTCGGGTCCCTGCGCACTTAGGCCGAAATTAGGACCTGGGTCCCCGGGTACCCAGGTCGAAATGGCCCTGGGTCGCCGAGAACCCAGGCCGAAAAAGACCTTTGGGTGCGTGATATTCACGCGCTCTGGGGTCATTGGAAAATTCGGCCTGGGTGTTGGGCCCTTGGTCCCCGGGTTCGGCCTTGGGTCCCCGTGCACTTAGGCCTAAATTAGGACCTGGGTCCCCGGGTACCCAGGCTGAAATGGCCTGCGGTCACCGAGAACCCATGCCGAAAAAGACCTTTGGGATGCGTGATATTCACACGCTCTGGGGTCATTGGAAAATTCGGCCTGGTGTTGGGACCTTGGTCCCGGGTTCGGCCTTGCGTCCCCGTGCACTTAGGCCGAAATTAGGACCTGGGCCCCGGGTACCCAGGCCGAAATGGCCCTGGGGTCGCCGAGAACCCAGGCCGAAAAAGACCTTTGGCGTGCGTGATATTCACGCGCTCTGGGGTCATTGCAAAATTCGGCCTGGGTATTGGGCCCTTGGTCCCCGGGTTCGACCTTGGGGTCCCCGTGCACTTAGGCCGAAATTAGGACCTGGGTCCCGGGTACCCAGGCCGAAAAGGCCCTGGGTCGCGAGAACCCAGGCCGAAAAAGACCTTTGGGTGCGTGATATTCACGCGCTCTAGGGTCATTGGAAAATTCGGCCTGGGTGTTGGGCCCTTGGTCCCCGGGTTCGGCCTTGGGTCCCCGTGCACTTAGGCCTGAAATTAGGACCTGGGTCCCCGGGTACCCAGGCCGAAAAGGCCCTGGGGTCGCCGAGAACCCAGGCCGAAAAAGACCTTTGGGTGCGTGATATTCACGCGCTCTGGGGTCATTGGAAAATTCGGCCTGGGTTTTGGGCCCTTGGTCCCCGGGTTCGGCCTTGGGTCCCCGGCACTTAGGCCGAAATTAGGACCTGGGTCCCTGGGTACCCAGGCCGAAATGGCCCTGGGGTCGCCGAGAACCCAGGCCGAAAAAGACCTTTGGGTGCGTGATATTCACGCGCTCTGGGGTCATTGGAAAATTCGGCCTGGGTATTGGGCCCTTGGTCCCCGGGTTCGGCCTTGGGTCCCCGTGCACTTAGGCCGAAATTAGGACCTGGGTCCCCGGGTACCCAGGCCGAAATGGCCCTGGGGTCACCGAGAACCCAGGCCGAAAAAGACCTTTGGGGTGCGTGATATTCACGCGCTCTGGGGTCATTGGAAAATTCGGCCTGGGTGTTGGGCCCTTGGTCCCCGGGTTCGGCCTTGGGTCCCCGTGCACTTAGGCCGAAATTAGGACCTGGGTCCCCGGGTACCCAGGCCGAAATGGCCTGGGTCGCCGAGAACCCAGGCCGAAAAAGACCTTTGGGTGCGTGATATTCACGCGCTCTGGGGTCATTGCAAAATTCGGCTTGGGTATTGGGCCCTTGGTCCCCGGGTTCGGCCTTGGGTCCCCGTGCACTTAGGCCGAAAATTAGGACCTGGGTCCCGGGTACCCAGGCCGAAAAGGCCCTGGGTCGCCGAGAACCCAGGCCGAAAAAGACCTTTGGGTGCGTGATATTCACGCGCTCTGGGTCATTGGAAAATTCGGCCTGGGTGTTGGGCCCTTGGTCCCGGGTTCGGCCTTGGGTCCCCGTGCACTTAGGCCGAAATTAGGACCTGGGTCCCCGGGTACCCAGGCCGAAAAGGCCTGGGTCGCCGAGAACCCAGCCGAAAAAGACCTTTGGGTGCGTGATATTCACGCGCTCTGGTGTCATTGGAAAATTCGGCCTCGGTGTTGGGTCCCCGTGCTTGCCGATTAGCCTGGGTTTCGGCCCAGCCTTGGGTCCCCGGGCACTTAGCTGAAATTAGGACCTGGGTCCCCGGGTACCCTAGGCCGAAAAAGGCCCTGGGTCACCGAGAACCCAGGCCGAAAAGGCCTTTGGATGCGTGATATTCACGCGCTTTGGTGTCACTGGAAAATTCGGCCTGGGTTTTGGGCCCTTGGTCCCGGGTTCGGCCTGGGTCCCCGTGCACTAGGCCGAAATTAGGACCTGGGTCCTCGGGTACCCAGGCCGAAATGGCCCGGGGTCGCCGAGAACCCAGGCCGAAAAAGACCTTTGGGTGCGTGATATTCACGCGCTCTGGGGTCATTGGAAAATTCAGCCTGGGTATTGGGCCCTTGGTCCCGGGTTCGGCCTTGGGTCCCCGTGCACTTAGGCCTAAATTAGGACTTGGGTCCCCGGGTACCAGGTCGAAATGGCCTGCGGTCGCCGAGAACCCTTGCCGAAAAAGACCTTTGGGATCGTGATATTCACGCGCTCCGGGGTCATTGGAAAATTCGGCCTCGGTGTTGGGACCTTGGTACCCGGGTTCGGCCTTGCGTCCCCGTGCAATTATGTCGAAATTAGGACCTCGGACCCTGGGTACCCAGGCCGAAATGGCCGTGGGTCGCCGAGAACCCAGGCCGAAAAAGACCTTTGGCGTGCGTGATATTCACGCGCTCTGGGGTCATTGCAAAATTCGGCCTGGGTATTAGGCCCTTGGTCCCCGGGTTCGACCTTGGGGTCCCCGTGCACTTAGGCTGAAATTAGGAACTGGGTCCCCGGGTACCCAGGGCCGAAAAAGCCCTGGGTCGTCGAGAACCCAGGCTGAAAAAGACCTTTGGGTCGTGATATTCATGCGCTCTAGGGTCATTGGAAAATTCGGCCTCGGTGTTGGGCCCTTGGTCCCCAGGTTCGGCCTTGGGTCCCCGTGCACTTAGGCCTAAATTAGGACCTGGGTCTCCAAGTACCCAGGTCGAAATGGCCTGGGGTCACCGAGAACCCTGGCCGAAAAAGACTTTGGGGTCGTGATATTCACACGGTCTGGGGTCATTGGAAAATTTGAACTCGGTGTTGGGCCCTTGGTACCTGGGTTCGGCCTTGCGTACCCCGTGCAATTATGTCGAAATTAGGACCTGGGACCGTGGGTACCCAAGCCGAAATGGCTGGAGTCACCGAGAACCTAGGCCGAAAAAGACCTTTATGAGCGTGATATTCACGCGCTCTGGGGTCATTGCAAAATTCGGCTTGGGTGTTGGACCCTTGGTCCTCAGGTTCAGCCTTGGGTCCCTGTGCACTTAGCCTGAAATTTGGACCCGGGTACCCAGGCCGAAAAAGACCTTTGGGTGTGTGATATTCACGTGCTCTGGGGTCATTGGAAAATTTGGCCTGGGTATTGGGCCCTTAGTTCCCGGGTTCGGCCTAGGGTCCCTGTGCACTTAGCCGAAATTAGGACCTGTGTCACCGGGTACCTAGGCCAAAATGGCCTCGGGTCGCCGAGAACCCGGGCCGAAAAGACCTTTGGGTGCGTGATATTCACGCGCTCTGGGTTCATTGCAAAAATTCACCCTGGGCATTGGGCCCTTGGTCCCCGGGTTCGGCCTTGGGTCACTGTGCGCTTAGGCCTAAATTAGGATCTGGGTCCCCGGGTACCCAGGTGAAATGGCCTGGGGTCACCGAGAACCCTGGCCGAAAAGGACCTTCGGGTGCGTGATATTCACGCGCACTGGGGTCATTGGAAAATTCGGCCTCGGTGTTGGGCCCTTGGTACCAAGGTTCGGCCTTGCGTCCCCGTGTAATTATGTCAAAATTAGGACCTAGGACCCTGGGTACCCAAGCCGAAATGGCTGGAGTCGCCGAGAACCCAGGCCGAAAAAGACCTTTGCGTGCGTGATATTCACGCGCTCTGGGGTCATTGCAAAATTTGGCCTGGGTATTGGGCCCTCGGTCCCCAGTTTCAGCCTTGTGTCCCCGTGCACTTAGCCTGAAATTTGGACCCGGGTACCAGGTTGAAAAAGCCGTGGGTCGCCGAGAACCCAGGCCGAAAAAGACCTTTCGAGTCATCATATTCACGCGCTCCGGGGTCATTGGAAAATTCGGCCTTGTGTCCCCGTGCACTTAGGCTGAAATTTGGAGCCGGGTACCCGGGCCGAAAAAGAACTTTGGGGTGATGATATTCACGCGCCCTGGGGTCATTGGAAAATTGGGCCTCGGTGTTTGGCCCTTGGTCCCCGTGCACTTAAGCCTAAATGAGGACCTGGGTCCCCGGGTACCCAGGCGAAATGGCCTGGGGTCACCGAGAACCCTGGCCGAAAAAGACCTTTGGGGTTGTGATATTCACACACTCTTGGGTCATTGGAAAATTCAGCCACGGTGTTGGGCCCTTGGTGCCCGGGGTTCGGCCTTGGGTCCCCGTGCAATTAGGCTGAAATTTGGAGTCGGGTACCCGGCCAAAAAAGACCTTTGGGGTCATGATATTCACGCGCTCTGGGGTCATTGGAAAATTCGGCCTCGGTGTTGGGCCCTTGGTGCCCGTGCACTTAGGAAATCCTGGGTCCCCGGGTACCCAGGCCGAAATGGCCTCGGGTCGCCGAGAACCCAGGCCGAAAAAGACCTTTAGGGTGCGTGATATTCACGCGCTCTGTGGTCATTGGAAAATTCGGCCTGGGTATTGGGCCGTTGGTCCACGGGTTCGGCCTAGGGTCCCCGTGCACTTAGCCAAAATTAGGACATGGGTCCCCGGGTACCCAGGCCGAAATGGCCTGGGTCGCCGAGAACCCTGGCCGAAAAAGACCTTTGGGCACGTGATATTCACGCACTCTGGGGTCATTGGAAAATTCGCGCTGGGTATTGGGCCCTTGGTCCCCAGGTTCGGCCTTGGGTCCCTGTGCACTTAGGCCGAAATTAGGACCTGGGTCCCCGGGTACCCAGGTCGCAATGGCCCGGGGTTGCAGAGAACCTAGGCCGAAAAAGACCTTTGGGTGCGTGATATTCATGCGCTCTGGGGTCATTGGAAAATTAGGCCTGGGTATTGGGCCCTCGGTCCCCGGGTTCGGCCTTGGGGTCCGCATGCACTTAGGCTGAAATTAGGAACTGGGTCCTCGGGTACCGGGCCAAAAAAGCCCTGGGTAGTCGAGAACCCAGGCCGAAAAAGACCTTTGGGGTGCGTGATATTCACGCGCTCTGGGGTCATTGGAAAATTCGGCCTCAGTGTTGGGTCCTTGGGTCCCCGTGCACTTAGGCCTAAATTAGGACAAGGGTCCCCGGATACCCAGGCGAAATGGCCTGGGGTCACCGAGAACCTTGGCCGAAAAAGACCTTTGGGGTCGTGATATTCACGCGCTCTGGGGTCATTGGAAAATTCGGCCTCGGTGTTGGGCCCTTGGAACCCGGCTTCGGCCTTGTGTCCCTCGTGCAATTATGCCGAAATTAGGACCAGGGACCCTAGGTATGTAGGCCGAAATGGCCTCGAGTCACCGAGAACCCAGGCCGAAAAAGACCTTTGCGTGTGTAATATTCACGCGCTATGGGGTCATTGGAAAATTCGGCCTGAGTATTGGACCCTTGGTACCCGGTTCGGCCTTGGGTCCCCGTGCACTTATGCCGAAATTAGGACCTGGGCCCCCGGGTACCCAGGCGAAATGGCCTGGGGTCACCGAGAACCC